>RJWJ010027698.1:0-21994 GCA_004363605.1 Indri indri
GCACTGAGCTTGGGTTTTATTCCACAGGAGACAGGTGACAGCTCACCCTTCCCTTGAGTCTTTGCCCAGGACCTGTGCAACCTGCTCAGGCGGCTCTGGTCCTGGGCCAGCACCTGCGTTTGTGCCCAGCCCCCACTCTGCAGGAGCACAGCCTTCCTGCCTGGAAGGTCTACACGGCTGGTGCCTCAGCCTCTCCCCCAGCTCACCCTGTGTCACCCCAAGCCCCAGCCTCCCTTCCCATCCCAGGCCCAAAGAGCTCCTACTAGGGCACCTACAGCTTCCATCACTCAATTCAATAAATTCCAGGGTGGGGAGAACAGAGGCAACTTGCTTTCCCTTTTTGCCACTGGTGTTTCTGGTTTTCCCACACTGAACCTGTCCTGAGTAAGAAAGTATAAAAACCATACAAAATGAAAACTCCAACACACACTTCTCAGTGAACTGGCTTGACCCGGGCCTGTGACAGTTCCTGCCCCCTTAAAGGCTGGGGTCCTCAGGGCTGGATGGAGCGGCCTCCCCAGGCATGGGGTGTTCCAGGGCTCCGTTAAACACGGAAGTTTGAAAAAGCACATTCTGTACTGTAATTTTATCCTCCAGAAATGAAACAGAACAACAGACACGGAAGCCCACTGCTGATGTAATAATGTAGGCTCCAAGATGTGGGCATTGCGTACTCTTGTTCTTGGCACAAAGATTTCTTTATCTTCCTTTCTGGTCTCTTCCCAACTGCCACCGAAGCCCTGCCGTGGAGGTCAGGATGCACTTTTATTGTACGTACGTATTTATCTGGTAGCAACAGGGGTCCACTATGTGCTTCTGCCTGGAGACAGACCCCTGGCTCCCACGTCCCGAGGCTCCTGTGGCAGGCCACCTCAGGGGGACCTCCACAGAGCCCGGCCCTCCAAGGTTCCGCACACACTGACAGCAGGCCCAGCGTGAACACCGCCCCCACCCCACCGGCTCCCCTCCAAGCTGTCCCTGCCAAGTGCACAGCTGGAGGCCCACACTCCTCTCCTCCCTGCCCCCCCAGGGCCCCACTGTGGCCTTCGCAGGGCTCCCATCAGCTCTCACCTGGATCCCTGCAGGTCTGCCCAAACAGGCCTTCTTTCAAGGTTTCTAAAGCTCAACTATGGAGTGCCTACTGTTTACCAGGCTGCCAGGCCCCTTCCCAAGGACCCCCAGGGAGTCAGTGAAGCCTGTCCCAAGCATGACATTAACTTAAAGGCATGTGTGTTCTCTTAAAAGCAAAGCAAGTCACTCTTGTCTCTTTATCAATTTTTCCATAATAATTTTCTGACTTATTGCCCCATTAAAGTACTTGATTTTCCTCCCAAACCTCCAGAAACAGGGATGAATGCTGCAGGGATCTGCACTTTACCTCCTGAGTCCTCAGATAGCCCAGGGACACCCCGTCCCTAAGGGCAAGTGACCAGATGCAGGCTGTCCGGTGTGATCGCCATGTCCTCAGGAGGCCTCCAGACACCTGAGTATCCACACAGCCAATTCCTGGAGCCCACGTGCCACTGCTTTTCTGGCCCATGGGCCACTCTCCCCGCAACACCTGCCTCACTGGAGCATCCAGCTGGGTCAGAGAGGCTGGCGACATTCAAACCCAGACCTCCAGACCCCTAGTTCAGGGCCCACCAGCCATTACGAGCACTGGACTAGGAGTCAGCAGACCTGGGGTTTGGGTCTCTGCTTAATGAATGGTCTATTTAGAGTCTCAGAGTAAAAGGAGCCCTCATATGAGCGCTGCGGTCCCCTGTATCACCAGGCTTCGCTACTGACAAACACCAACATGCCCGCCCCGCGGGACCAAACACATAACCTCTAAAACCTGTCCCTCCATGAAATGCGTAGCCATTGCAAGCCCCATCCTGATTTTAGAAACGGTAACATTTGAGAAAAGAACTACGTGATCTGGAACCTGGAAACGTGGCCGAGTGCGGCTTTGACTCCAGGCCCTAAAGAAGGAAGTTGGGCAGAGCCTAAGGCGTGGCTCTCGCTGTGAAGGAGAAAGTGCGCAGCCCGGCCCTAAGGCTCCCAGCGCTCCGGGCCTCAGAGGCGCCCAGGAAAGGGGCGGGGGGAGGGTTGCAGACTGGGGATCCGCTCGAGGGACCAGGGGGATCCCCTGAAACAACGAATGTCAGGGACTCCAGACTCGGCTCTCACGTACCCCCCCGCCCCGGGCCGCGCGTATACCCAAGGTGACCCAGAGGCAAGCCCTCTCCGACTCCGGCGTTTTTGCACACTCCCTCGCCTCCGCCCGGTGCCCTGCCCCGAGGCCGGCGGATCCAGCCCGAGGCCCCCTCTCCGAGTCACGCACGGCCCAACGTCTGCCCGCCGCGGGCGCACAGCGCCCGGCCGCCGCCGAGGGATGCGCCCCGATCCGGCAGGCTCTGTCCTGCAGCTCTCGTCCAGTCCCGGAACCTCCCTCGCTCCACAAGCTTCTGCGGCTCCCGCGACTCCGCAAGCCACGGGAAGGTGCGGTCGCCCGAGGGCCTAGCCGCCCCCTACCCCCGGCTTCCGTTTTAAAGTTCGCGCCCCTCTGCCCCAAATCCAGCCTCGGGCCCCGCCGGAAGCCCGGGCGCGCTCAGACCTTCAGAACCCGGTGTCGGGCCAGGAGACCGCAAGTCCCGGAGGCCACCGCCAGGCGGGCGCGCAGGCGAGACGGGCGAGGGCTCCCCGAGGGGGCAACTCGCCGCCAGAGGAGTTTCACAGCTAGTTGTGTCCGAGCCTGCAGACGTTGGGGGTCCCGGCGCTCCCCGTCCATCATCGCGGCAGCGTCCCCATTACCCAGGCAAGGGCGCTGAGGCTCAGCGGCTCCGAACCCAGGTCCGGGGTTCCCGGGCCCAGTCCAGAGCGGGCGCCGCCCCCGCACAGCGCTCCCGGGAGGCTGCCGGGCCCGCGCGGGACCGGCCCGGCCACTCCGCTAGCCGCGCGCCGCGCCTTCTCTCCCGCTGGGCGGCGCGGCCGGGCGCAGCAAGCACACTCTTTGTCTCGGCGCCTCCCGCGCCCCGCCCTCCCGGCCGGCCAATGCGGCGCGGCGGCGGCGCGCAGGAGTCGGGTGTTGCCCGCGCCGTGCCCGCCCATTGGCCGCGCTCTGCGTCCCCCGGGGCCCGGCCGGCCGGGCGCGCGGGGCGTGGCACGCGGCCCGAAGTGAGGGTCCGCGGGCGGCTAGCGGGCGCACGGCCCGAGGGCGAGCGAGCCGGCCAGCGAGGGGCGAGCGCGGACGAGGACTCGTGCTCCGAGCCGCCGTCCCCGACCCCGCGCGCGTGCGGCGCTCCGCGCCAGGCGGCGGCGGCCAGGCCGAGCCCAGCACAGCCGGCCGGCTGGGGGTCCCCGACGGCGCCCGGCCCGGCGAGAGACCGGAGAGGAGGACGAGGAGGGAGGGCGGCCTCGCCGGGGGCCCAGCAATGGCGCTCGACTTCCTGGCTGGATGCGCTGGGGGTAAGGAGGCAGGCGGCTCTGCCCGGGCGCCCCATCTCGGGGGGCCCGCGCGAGGCGTCTGGGGTGGGAGCCAGCTCGGCTCGCCCTCAGGCTGAGGTCTGTGAAATGGGGGTAACAAGGCTCTTGTCCCTGCGGCTCTCGTGGGCGTAAATCGACTTCAAGCCCGGGGGAGCCTAGCGCACTGTGCGCGGGGGCAGGTGTCTCCTTATCCCTTCGGACACGCCCGGACGGGAGGCCTGGAGCCCTGGGGGCAGCACTGGGGCTTGGCGGAGGCAGGGACTGCCCGGAGGATGCCCCGCTGTTCCCTGCACTCTCCCCACCCAAGGCCAGCGGACGCCGAGATCCGGGGCGCATCCCCTCCCCTCCCCCATCTCCATCCGGAGCCCAAAGGGAGCAGGGTCCCCTCCCCCATCTCCATCCTGAGCCCAAAGGGAGCAGGGTCCCCTCCCCCGGCCATGAATTTGGGGGCTGACTCCACCCCGTCCCCTGCAGCCGACTACGCGGGGTTGGGGCCATCGGGCGACCCCCTAGCGGGCTGGCCTTGGTGGGCACTGAACCGCTTTGGTCAGACCACGGCCGAGTCACGCTTTGACTTGGCGGCTCCTCCCTACGGGTCAATGAGCGGCTGGGGGCGGCCATCCCCCGGGCGTTGGGTGGGCCTGACGCGCCGGGCCAGCCGGTGTGGCCACCTTCACCGAGGCCGAGCGTCTGTGCAGCCCAGGCTCTGCCTGTGGCCGGGTCGTGGGCGCTAGGCCCGGCGCTTCCCTGTTTGGCCTTTCGTTTCTCTGGTTTGGCTTTGAGGGTTAATTTATTCAACAGGTATTAATCGGGGGAGCCTGGTTTAGCCATCAGGATTGAGGGCGAACAGACGCGCCTCGCGGGCAGGGGCTGGCCGGTTAGCCAGGGGTCGGTCCGGCCCCGCCCTGACGTCGGCGTCTTCTCTCCTGGGCACCTGCCCTTGTTCTCCGCTCTCCGTCTGCTTGGGTTTGGCTCCGAAAGAGCCCCAGCCACCGGCCCGCGGTGGGAGCCCTGGAGGAGAGTGACTGACTCGCTAAGCGTTCAAGCCTGTGGAGCCGGGTCTGCTTCCTCCGAGACTGGTTGAGGAGGGAGTGTGGCCGGGGAAGTGATGTGATTTAAGAACGGCCCAGCCTGTCGCCCAATCAGATCTCTGGAAGCTGCGGGAGGGGAAGCCCAGATTTTGCTGCAGATCAGATCGGTGGGTTTCTCCCCACCTCCAGCTCCAGCGCGTGGGGGCTGTCCGCGGGCCAGTGCCCCCTTCCAACCTCTTGGGGAGTGTGGGTTCTTTCCCCAGAGGGGCATGTTTCCTCTAATTGCACCGCAGTTGGTACCTGTCCTGGGAAGCTCGCGGTTTGGGGGAGGAATACTCCTAAGGGCAGGCCTGCTTGGAGACCCCGCCCCGTCCCCAGACACGTGGGCAGTCTCTCTGAACTCCAGCTCACCCAGGCACCCCTGCCTAAAAGGCCCTTCTGCCCGTCCTCACAGGCCCACCTGGGAGAAGTCATGTCCATGCCCCCTGCCCCAGGTTTGGGGACCCGGCCTGGGACCAGCACTCTACTGAGCTGTCCAGTGTGCAGGCTTAGGTGTAGACCACGCCCCAGGCCCTGGTCCTGCAAGCCCAGACACTTGGTGCCCGCCTACTGCACTGCTCTGTAAGGGCAGGCCTGAGCCTCCCAGAGGCATAAGGATAGAAGTCAGCTGGGGACGCAATCCTCGTCTCATGTGACTAGGAGAAACCTAGACCCAGGGAGGAAGAGGAACTGCATGTTCCTCCAACAGGGCAGGGACTGCAGTCCTCTTCCTCCTACCCCAGGCTCCAGGGTGCTGGGGTCCCTCCCCCACCCTTAGGACAGTGATCTTATTGTGTCCCAGGCTCCGGAGCCCTCGCATGGGGTCTGGTCTACTACCCGTCCTTCCTACCTGGTCCCCACAGGCTCCTGCTGGTTCCTTCTGGTTTGGGCCCCTCCCGGCCCGGAGGCTTAGGGCGGGCTGATGGCAGTGCTAGGTGGCTCTTGATTCAGATTCCTGGATGGGGGATGGTGCATCCCCCAGATTGGCCTAATGTCGGTCACGTGTTTAACCTTCTCTGGGGAGGCAGGGCAGGCCTTTTGCTTCACAACATCCCTGAGGCCTTGTGGGTGGAAGGGTTGGACTGCTTCCCCCCACTCATGGACCCCTGGACAGGAGCTGCAGGAGGCACAGAGAGAAGTGCAGCTGGGGCCAGCCCCTGTGTGGGGAGGACAGACATGCCATCCTGCTGCCTCTTTCCACCACCTCTGCTGCCAGGTGCCAGGAACAGTGGTCCCCTCCAGCCCGAGAGGATCATGGGGTAGGGGTCACCCCTGAGAGTCCAGCTTATGTGGGGCAGTGGCTTTGGAGTTGGGAGACAGGGTCTCCTTCTGCCAGTGTGATGTAGGCTTCGGTGTCCTCTCAGGGAGACAGCGAGGCAGGGCTTCCTGGCTCTCAAGGTGACCGAGGTTAAAAGGAGCCTGGCGGCCCCATGGAGGAAGGCTCCGCAACCTACTCCACCTGCGAATGGGCATGTTCTGGGTGAGGAGGACCAAGCCCCTCGAGGGAGCACCGAAACAAGTTGGGAGAAAGGGGGAGTGTGAGTGCCTGACCTTGGAGCCCTTGAGTGGGGCCTCTCTGCTGGCCTCCCAGCAGAGGTGGGTGGGACAAGGGCTTTCTCCTCTCCCCCCTCCCATCAGAGGCTGCTGAGAGCTGCTGCTGGCACCTGGGCAGGTCTGGGGCCAGAGGCATGACCCACAGGAAGGAGACCCCAGCTGGGCCTGGCCGCAGGGGGCATGGAGGGCCAAGAGGGGCCCCCACCTGTAGGGAGAAAGGAGGCCAAGTGGCACACACTGGGCAAATGCTAGGTTTCCAAAACCCAAGAAAATCCAAGTGCCCTCTAAGAAAAAAGTTTCTAGAACTAGGAATTTAGAAAATTCAAAACATGATGGCTCTCAAAGGGAAGAAGCAGAGTGTGTCCCAGAAAACCAGAAACACAAATGGAAGTCACAAAGGAGAAGATAGGCTTGGACATCTTCTCATCCACCTGTGGACGTTAGGGGTTCCGGAAGGAGAAGAGGGAGCAGGTCTGGAGATGATGAATAATTAATAGTGGAAATTTTCCCTGATCAGAGAGGACAGGAGTCTGCAGAGTGAAAGGGCTGGCAGAGTTCCAGCCGGGTTGCTTTAAAGAAAAAGACACACCCTTGGCATCTCCTGGTGTGACATTCCTGCAACCCACAGATTCAACCTCAGAGGCTTCCTGACAGAATACATGAATTATCGACAAGGGAGAAAAACACATTGGCAGCAGATTTCTCATCTGCAGGCCTGGAAGCCCGAAGACTGGAGACTGCAGACCTTGCTGGCCTGGCCCAGGAACCCTACCAGAGCATTAACATTGTTCCCTTACAGTACTAAGAAATGTATTTTGCAGACGAGCAAGAATTCAGAGGACGTTTCCCCATGTGTTACATCTAAGGGAAATAACCAGGAAATCGCCAGGTAAATGGCAGTTGATCAGAGTAGAGACCCCGAATGGGAGGAGAGGGAATAGCTGGGAACTCTGCGTCTCAGGGTTTATAGGCAAATGTCAGTGCAAGGTGGCAGGAATGGGAGCTTTTGGGGGTGGCTTGGGGCAGAAAAGGGCGGAGAGTCCTGGGGGTAGGCGGCAGGTGCTTACTCTGTTTCTGTGTAGTGAGTGTTAGAAATAAGAAGTAACACTTTGCCAAACTTACAAATTAACAATCAGAAAGGGGATAAACAGTAATTTGCCCAAACCATCAAAAATGTGGAAAGGAAAAGTAGTAACACAAATCATTCGCATAAAGTAAGGCGGCATAAAGTCAGATCCCTCTGTTATTTCAGCGAAATCTGAGACTGCTTCAGACTGGGTTAGAAAACAAAATCCAGCTATAGTTGTTTGCAAGAAATATCTAAAACAAAATAGTAAGAAAATGTTCAAAATTAAGAGCTGGACAAAACTATATGGTATTAGAAGTGTCTGTGAAAAATTAAAAAAAAAAAAGAGTTGGGTAAGACTCAACCAGGCACCTGTAACCCGAGAGAAAGCAGGGATTGGCAAAGTTAATTCAAAGTGGATTGTAAGGTCCAAACATTTAACAGCATGAAGAGGATATCATATAAAGATTAGAAGGATAATTTGTGAAGAAGATGCACAGTAACTCCCACGAACCTTTGGACATCCACTCCTGTGACACCGGAGTCTAGCAGGGAAGGAGAGAGGTGAGTGGTTGACGAGGAGGGCGCCAGGGCCAAAAGGTCTAGGTTTGAATCCCTGCTCCAGCTACTTCCTAGCTGCGTGACATGAACGCTACTTCTCTGTGCCTTGCTTTGTTCATCTGTAAAATGGGTTAATAGTCTTTTACCAGGTATATAAGTGGAAGAGTTAGTTTGTATGCAAAACTGAGAACAGTAACCAGGAGGTTGTAATATTACTGTTTGTTACTCAGCAAACATGGGCTGTTTTAATTATACAGAAACAGTATTAGCAATAAAAGGAGAACTTCAACAGACATACTCGTAAAACTCTGGGTAGGGGAGTGCGGGAGTCAGTGTCAGTTATTTGACCTGACTGAGCCTCAGTTTCTCCTTCCGTGACATAGGTAACAAGGCTGCCTTACAGTGGTGCTGGCGACATTCACAGACATGTTTACAGCCTGCTCAGCATGCAGGACTCTGAGAAGTGTTTGTGAGCCATTTCGGAGGGGTAACCTTTGTCCTTTGATGGGGGCTAGATTTTTGTAGAACCTGAACTGGAAAATAACCAAGCATGACGGCGGAGTCACACGATGTCTCCCTAGGCTTGGGGTGGCTTCTGGGAGGGGAGGGGAGGGGAGTGGAGCAGAGGTGTCAGCTAATGCATCAGGACCTGGGGTCATCATTTCCCAGGGGGGCTGTTACCCCATTTAACCTCCATGCTCCCCTGGGGGAGGGAGATAACCCTTGACAGGCGAAGAGAGTGAGGCTCGGAGGTTGGAGGTTGGAGGTTGGAGGTTGGAGGCTCAGAAGTTGGAGTGGTTGGGGGCTTGCCTGGCTGGTAAGTGGCAGAGGGAACATTCGAGTCTGGGTGAGGGTCTGACCCCAAACTCCAACATCCCTAAAGCCTCCTGGTCATTCTAGAAGGTGTTTAGAGAAATGAGACTTCCCAGAAACAGTGTGTGCAACCTCTCAGGGGACAACTTTCATGGTCAGCCACCCAGACCAGTCCCCGGCAGTCGGCAGCAGTCAAGGGATGGGACACCAGCTTTGAGTAGGACGCGCTGGCTTGACCTTGGGATGTCTCTGTCTCACACACACACCCCACTGGACGTGAGGATCACGGGAGCTCATGGGATGTGCCCGGCGCCCGGCAGGTGCTTGGTCAGCGCCCTTCCCCTCCAGCGGCCCCTGCCCGGTCCTCCCCGCCAGAACCCCGTCCTGCCCCGGCGCCCTGCACTGCAAGTGTCTGAGGCTTTTGGGTCACATGTTCCCTTTTCCTCCTCCAGGTGTGGCAGGTGTGCTTGTGGGACACCCGTTTGACACAGTCAAGGTGAGTCTGTCGTCACCATTTTCTTCTCAGGCCTTGAGAGGGACCAGCAGGGTTGGGGTGGCTGGATGCCGCTTCCCGGTTACAACGCTGGGACGGCATTCAAGGTCTCCGCGTGGGTTTGAGAATAAAGGTTGCGCCCCAGTGGCAGCTGCTTTTCCACCGGGCCAAGCTGAACCTTCCGTGCAGGTTTGTCCTGTGTCTTTGGCTGAGCCACGCTGGGTTCGTGGCCAAGTCCATCCTCGGACTGGCTGGCTGAGCCCAGGGTGCTGAGCAGCGTGTTTCCTCCCACCCAGAGCGAGGACGCCATGCTGTTCTGATGCAGAATTTCCCTAACGGCTTCTTTTTTTTTTTTTTTTTTTTGAGACAGAGTCTTGCTCTGTTGCCCAGGCTAGAGTGCCATGGCGTCAGCCTAGCTCACAGTAACCTCAGACTCTTGGGCTCAAGCGATCCTTCTGCCTCAGCCTCCCAAGTAGCTGGGACTACAGGCATGCACCACCATGCCTGGCTAATTTATATATATATATATATAAAAATTTATATATATATATATATGTTAATTGTCCAGATCATTTCTTTCTATTTTTTAGTAGAGATGGGGTCTCACTCTTGTTCAGGCTGGTCTCGAACTCATGACCTGGAGCGATCCACCCGCCTTGGCCTCCCAGAGCCTAATGGCTTCTTCAAAGAGAGTTCAGAGAGAAAATACAGAAACACAGAAAGATCCAAGCTTGTCAGTATTTCCCACTAACATGATCTTCACAGAGTGGAGTTGTTATTATCGAGAAAGTGAGCAGTTGTGTCCCAGGTGCCAATGTGCACCTGCGAGGTGTCCGTGGCCAGAGACCCATGGAAGGGCCCCGGAGGGTTGCCCCTGCTTGGGACCTCCGGCCCCGGGGCAGGTGCCCAGTCGGCCAGTTCCCCCTGGATGTGCCCCACACCATGGTAAGGGGAGTCCTGAGTCCCAGATGCCCCAGAACAGTAACCAAGAAATCCATGTCCTCCAGTTGGAAATTCCCAAATAAGTGTTCAGCTGGGGTTTTATGTTCTTAAACTAGCCATGCCAGGACCCTTCCTTGCCGTTCCCTGGCACCCAGGGCAGGCTGTAAGCAGCGGTCAAGAGGCCAGACTTGTACTTGCTATAAACACTGAACTTGGCACCTTTTCCCAGGGGAGGGAGGGCAGAGCCAGAAGCAAGACATGTCACCCCGAGCTGGGCCTGAGGTAGACTTTGCTGTCTCCTCTTTTTTCAGTGAGCCCAGGTGTTTGTTGGCAGAGAAAATAACTTGTTATTTGGGGGCTGGTATCCCCTCTGCCAGCTGGTTTGACACCTGACCTTGAGCCAGTCACCGTACCTCTGGGCTCACACGTTCTCGTCTGCAAAATGAGGGGTTGGGGGAGGTTGTCAAGACCCCAAGACCCCCCCGGTGGCTGGAGTGTGACAGCGTAGTTTGTGTTGGATGAAACACTAGCTCAGCAGGCAGGTCCGGGGAGGAGGATGAAGGGCCAGGCTTTCCTGGCAGACAGCGGCCCCTGAGTTCCCAACACGGGCTTGCCAAGAGCGAGGCCCTGGCAGAGCCCATGCATGCAGCCTGCCTGCCATGCCCACACTCCGCCTAGCCAGGCCACCCGTGACATCTACCCACAGACCGGAGCAGCCCAGGACAGCCTGGTGGTCTCCATGTGACGCCGTGTTTGTCTTGTGGTCACGTGCTGTGAATGTCTCTCACAGCTGTGTCCAGCCAAGAAGTGCCTCGGATTCACCTCCTCTGCCCAGCTGCTCGGAGGCCAGGCTTCTCTGAGCTGGGCACCCCCGGGCCTGGCCAGACCTCCCTCGGGCTCCCCTTGGCCCTCATCCAGTCCCCGTCAGGCCGGGGAGCACTTGTCGCTTTCGTCCTGGTGCCTCCGCGACCATCTGAGCTGCCGAGCGCTTGGCCAGCACGTTTGCAAACAGCCGGGTGCAGGACTCCTCCCCACTTCACCAGGTTCCTGGCTCCCAGATCCTACTTGGCTGGAGCCTGCAGGGTGGTCTTTGAAAAGATCCATTTGTGACTTTGTGACTTTTGTGTGTGTGTGTGTGTGTGTGTGTGTGTGTGTGTGTGTGCGCGCGTGCCACTGTGGCCCGCCAGCATCACATCTGGGCAAACCTGCCTTGAAAAGCCAAGCTTTTTATTATGAAAGGGGAGAAAACCTGCTGTGGTTAGCACCTCCTTGCCCGCCAGTCCCACCCACTCGCAGGCTCCCTGCCCTCCCGACTGCCTTCCCCGGCCCATGCAGCGCTGTCACCTGTTACAGAAGTTAAATATTCTCGTTAAAAGACAGTTGGGAAATGTGTGTGTGTGGGGGGAAGCCAATTCTTCCCTTCCCCTCACAAATCAATGTTTACATTTTGCACATTGCTCTCAGAATTCACCCTCCACCCTGCCATGCGATATTTTTAAAATGTGTTTTAATCGTCAGGCACATACACATTTTTTGTTGGCTCTCTATTACAAAAGTGTAGGTTGTAAAAAAATTTTAACCGTAATAGAGATATCTAAAATAAAAAGAAAAAAGCCAGTTCTTCATAGATCCTTTCCCCCACCCTTGCAGATGACTTCTGCTGCAAAACAGAAATGCGCACAGACCACCCGTGTACATTGTTTGCTGTTGGCAAAAGCGGGATTGACTTACTTTTTGTCGCTTCTTTGTTTTGAGACATAGTCTCATTGCCCGGGCTGGAGTGCGGTGGTGTCATCACAGCTCACTGCAGCCTCCAACTCCTGGGCTCAAGCCATCCTGCCTAAGCTTCCCGAGTGACTACAGGCGTGTGCCACTATGCCTGGCTCTGCTATGGTTGTTTTTTATTTGGTTTTAATTGACGTTTAACACCTGTAGAAAAGCGCAGACAGACATCCTAGGTGTAAAGTCTACAAATCAGCAGAAGCCGCCACCTGAGAGAAGCAGCCCATGGCCAGTCCCCTAGAGGCTCCCACCCTCCTAGCAACTCCTCCTTCTCCCAAGGCTTCCACTGTCCAAACTTCTAACACCATGGGCCCCTTTCGCCTGGCTTGAACTTAATATAATTGGAGCCTGTACCCTGGAATACATTGGGGGGACACCCGGGTCCATGTCGGTCCGTGCCGTCCTGCTTCACTGGGCACTACAGTCAGGGCCAAGTTGCTTTCGTCTGGGAGGGTGAGCTTTCATGTTGACCGACGATGAAGCGGTGGCTGGCCATCCCTGGCAGGGGAGGGGCAGGGTGGGAAGGGCTGGCCTCCCTAGATGTGATGTTGAAATTTTGTGTTGCTTTAACTGCCTTTACTTTCTGAGCTAGGGGCTGTCTGCATCCATAGCAAAAGTGTAACTTTGTTGTAGATGAGCGTAAGCCTCACCCCGGAGAGCGCTAGTAAGTACAGACCAGGTGAACCTCTGCTCCCTCAGTCCTGGCTGAACCGGCCCCCTCCCCCCAATCCCCAGGGTTCCCTCTGTCACTGGCAGGGGACAGGGAGGGTGTGAGGCGAGCGTGGGCCCAGCACAGGTCCTGGGATGGGGACTTGGGTGGGGCTGGTCGAGAATAATCAGACCCCTCTGGACCGGGGGTCTCCATGTGGGGGTTTCCCAGGCCCGTGGGAAGCTGGAAGCCTCCCGGGCTTGTGAGCAAGTGACCACTTTCCCAGGGGTGGGTCCATTTCCATCAGTCCTCAAAGGAGATCCTGTCACCCCAAAATATTAAGAACCTCAGCTCTAGATACCAGGAGACTTGGGCCGTCGGGCTATAGTTCACCCCCCAGACTTGGTCCCCCAGAGTCCCAGATGGCGAGGGCTTGTCACAGACCCGGGGTCAGAAAGACAGTGGAGAGAGGCCTCTGCCCACTTCGGTGGCAGGACCCGGGCATTCAACAGCGTCTGCGACCTGCAGAGACTTAAAGACGCTGCCCAGGTGGCATCAAAAATCTGACCCAAGGAAGGGACAGCTCCGCCTCGCATTGTTCTGCTACCACAGCCCTCTTAGTGCCAGCTTTGGGGGCTGCAGGAGGAACAGAAATGTGCCGCCAGAGACCCCAGAACACTGAAGGGAAAGTGAAAACCCTCACGTCACAAAAACTTCACCTGAGCCCGAGCTCACGGTGTTACATGCTGTCGAAGTTGAGCAGTGCTTTTGCTTTTCTCCTCTGAAAAGCCCCCTGCCCTGTAAGTGCCGGCAGAGCCGGGCCGCCGGCGAGGGGTTCTGTGGGTGAATCGCCGCAGGGTACGCTGGCTGCCCGCTGCTTCTCACACAGTGGCTACCAGCTGCTGAGGTCCTCAGGTGCAGAGATGGTACTCTTTTTGGTAACAACATTTTTTATAAGTGCATTCACCAATAGAAGATCCACTGTTCTGGTGGAGAGAACTGGAAAAGTTCCAGAATCCGGGCTGAAGCTGGCTGTTCCCCCGCGAGGGCTCTCGAATGCCAGAACCCCACCCTGCCCTCACCTCAGCCACACAGCAGCTCAGGTCCCTGGAGAGGCTGCACTGCAAAACTACTCTGAGCCTCAGTCTTCCCCTCTTGGAAATGGGGGCAACGTACCCCCTGAGATAATGAGGGTGGAGCCCTCCCTGCTGCCAGGCACAGGGGTGCTCGCTTGTGGCCTTGGCTGTGATCATGATCTTCCCTGAGTCAAATCTGGGGAGCCAGCTCCTGAGACGGTGACGTGACCTAGTTTACTGCCACCCCCGTGACACGGATTCCGAGTTCAGGAAGTGTCCCTCCTGCTCTGCCAAGAGCAGAGATAAGCTCTCAGGCAACAAAGGACCCTTTGACATGTAAGAGGTTCTGGGCCACTGGGCTTGGAGGCGGCTGGGCCTGACCGGTGTCCCAGGTCCTGGAGCTGCTGACATGGTCCCCAAGAAGGCTGGCAGCTCTCCTCTCGTCACCACTCTATGAAGTCATGACCACTGTTCTCCCAAAAGGCT
Organism: Indri indri; assembly: GCA_004363605.1. Taxonomy (NCBI): domain Eukaryota; kingdom Metazoa; phylum Chordata; class Mammalia; order Primates; family Indriidae; genus Indri; species Indri indri. Next base: position 13,961 of record RJWJ010027698.1, read on the forward strand.
ACAGGCAAAAACCAGGCAAGAGTTCTGTTGCCTCAATGCCAGCCCCTGACAGTTAGGTGGTGGACATTAGGTTGGGAGCTCCTTTGGCATCAGCTCTGGTTTGGGACATTAGTCACTCAGCAGGATGACAAGTGCCACCTGGATGGCGGGATGGTCTCAGGAGGTAGTGCATGCCCCACTGTGAGTGCATGGTGCAGCCACAGTGAAAACAAGAGGCTTAACCTCGACTTGTCTGAGACCTTGAGGACCCTCTGCCCTGTCTCCAGCTGACTGTCCCTGTAGCTGTTTGCCCACACACACCCCTCCGTGAGGAGGCATGGGGGTAGCTGGCCCTGCCACACCTGGAATTCCAAAAGCCATAGAAAGCTACTTAGGTCCCTGCCTTGTGCATCCCGCCGCGGGCCTCCTCGAGAGACCCTCCGGGCAGCTGGGAGTGCCGGGCCCGGGGAGCTGGGTGCTCTGGCCTGCCCGCCTTTCACGGCGCCCTCTCCTTGCAGGTGCGGCTTCAGGTCCAGAGCGTGGGAAAGCCCCAGTACCGAGGCACCCTGCACTGTTTCCGGTCCATCGTCAAGCAGGAGAGCGTGAGTGGCCTGGGCAGTCGGTGTGGAAGGGTGGGGAACCAGCCCCGGGCAGCCACCCTCTCCAGGCCAGAGAGCGGGAAAAGGTGTCGGGACGGTGGCGAGGCGAACTCGGACGTGGGTTCTGATACAATTCTGCTCGGCCCTCAGGAGCCCCTGGGGTGGGCGGGGCTGCCCCCCCTGCAGGGAGGGCTGAGGAGGTGGGCTGCGCACCGGCGGCCCTGACGCACCTCTGTCCCGGCAGGTGCTGGGCCTGTACAAGGGCCTGGGCTCGCCCCTCATGGGGCTCACCTTCATCAACGCGCTCGTGTTCGGCGTGCAGGGCAACACCCTGCGGGCGCTGGGCCGCGACTCGCCGCTCAACCAGTTCCTGGCGGGCGCGGCGGCGGGCGCCATCCAGTGCGTCATCTGCTGCCCGATGGAGCTGGCCAAGACGCGGCTGCAGCTGCAGGACGCGGGCGCGGCGCGCGCCTACAGGGGCTCCCTGGACTGCCTGGCGCAGACCTACCGGCGCGAGGGCGTGCGCGGCGTCAACCGGGGCATGGTGGCCACGCTGCTGCGCGAGACGCCCAGCTTCGGCGTCTACTTCCTCGCCTACGACGTGCTGACGCGCGCGCTGGGCTGCGAGCCGGGCGACCGCCTGCTGGTGCCCAAACTGCTGCTGGCGGGCGGCACGGCGGGCATCGCGTCCTGGCTCTCCACCTACCCCGTGGACGTGGTCAAGTCGCGGCTGCAGGCCGACGGGCTGCGGGGCGCCCCGCGCTACCGCGGCATCCTCGACTGCGTGCGCCAGAGCTACCAGGCCGAGGGCTGGCGCGTCTTCACGCGGGGGCTGGCGTCCACGCTGCTGCGCGCCTTCCCGGTCAACGCCGCCACCTTCGCCACTGTCACCGTGGTGCTCACCTATGTGCGGGGCGAGGAGGCCGGGCTGGAGGGCGAGGCTGTGCCCGCTGCCCCTGCGGGGTCCTCCCTGGCCCAGCCCTCCAGCCTGTGACGCCCGTCCGCTGCCCTGCTTCCCCAGGCATTGCTTTTCAGAAACCTGGCAATGGTGTGAATCGGCCCCTTAGCCGATTGCCTGGCTCAGGTGCCGTGGGCTGTGGATTCCATGGGACCTGGGTGGAATTTCGCTCATCAGCTGGGTGACCTTGGTGACAGACTTCACTCTGCTGGCCTCAGTTTTCTCATCTATGAAATGGGGACCCTCATACCCGCATTGTGTAGTCAGGAAGCTCAGAGATGATTCCCATACCTGAGTCATGGCTCTGCACCTGGAAATGTTACTGGGGGTACCTCCGCCCCACCCTGGCATCCTGGCTACTGCCTCTGTGCTCCTGTCCTGCAGGCTGGTTCCCAGGGGGCTCTGATGAGCCACCAGTGGCTGCCCAGGGACTTGCTAACTCCCCAAACCCTCCACCTGGCTGACCAGGGAGACTCCTTGGCTACCTCCCTGATCTCTGTTAGGGATAGCGGGCAGCTGGGAGTGCCTCCTGGTGTCACGGGACTGGATTCTCTGCCAGCGCACCCCAGCTTCTCCATGCGGCACTGCTGCGCACGGCACGGCCAGTTGCTGCTCCTCCCACTGAAGGGTAGACCGGGAAGCCACGGGGTCTGCCGGAGGCTCCACACCAGCCAGGGGCCTGGAAGGGCAGCATGCACAGGCTGGTGGGGGTGGTCTCCGCGGTTAAATTGTGATACAGCTGTGGCAAGGGGACATCCTTTCGGCTTCTGGCCTCAGGCTGCCATCTTTAAAATGGTTGGGACATGGGCGAGCTGGTGGATGCCCGAGTCCCTGGCCCACTGCCACCAGCCAGACTCCCCAGGGTGTGCGGAGGGCTCCACAGAGGGCAGCATGGATCCCCCTGCCTTGGGCTTGCACAGTTCAGGCCACAAAGCCAAAGGTCAGTTGGTCCACTCCCCAGCAAAGTGCCTGGGGTCCCCATGGGGGCACAGGGGGCCTGGTAGTGGGCACAGGGATGGCCAGTCGTGCCTGCTGGGGCAGGAGAGGGCCCCCCAGGCTCGACTCCCCAGGAAGGTGGCTCGTGTCCCAGGAGGCGGGCCATGCTCCGTGAGGACGAGCTCCAGCTCTGTATAGTGTGATGTTACTGCACAGAAACCTCTGAGGGAATAAAATATTCTTTGGTTTTTTAAGCGGTGAGGCTTCCTTTGTGCATTGTGGAGGAAGAGGCTCCATTCCCCACCCTCACCCTGGAGTCAGAGGGGCCGGCCCAGTGGCCTGTGTGTCCTTGGATCCTGCGGCTTGGCCATGTGATCTGGGGCAGGTTACGGATACATCTGAGTGCCTCAGTTTCCTCATCCTCAAAGTGAGCTAAGGAAGGTCTGAGGGTGAAAATGTCAAGCCTGTAAACATGCTCAGCCATCCAGCAAGCGCCCCCCTCCCAGCAATGGGAGGCCTGTGGTGAGGGGGACAGGACGGGGAGGGGCCTGAAGCAGCCTCCTGCTGGAGGGAGATCTGAGTGGAGTGTCTGTCTCAACCGCCTGGACCTAACCCAGCCTAAGAGATCCAAGAGGGCTTCCTGGAGGAGGCCCTCCTGGAGGTTTGTGAAAGGCAGGGGGGCCTCACTGCCCACCCCACCGAGTTTCGCTCTGTCTCCTGGAGTCAGCCCTGGGCACCCAGCACCGCTGCAGCTACCAGCCAGGAGGCTCTTTCCTTCACAACTACTGAGCCAAAAAGCTCTGCCCGCTGACCAGGGAGGGGCCCCCAGCCTCCCCCAGGAGGGCCCCAGCTCTCCTGGGCCAGTGCACCATGTTTAATCACAGGTGCCAGACTGTGACATGGAACTCATCCAGTTTCCGGGGGCAGGAAGCCAGGAAGGGGCCGGCTGGTGACCCCTGGGGTCCCCCTGGCCCCGCTCTCCTCGGAAAGAAACCAGGGGACACTCTGGGGTTGGGAGACACACCCTGGTCTCAGCCTGCTCCTCTGCTCCTAGCTGGGTGGCCTTGGCTAGACCCCTCACCTCTCTGAGCCTGGGTGGGGCTTATGGCCATGACGTCTTCAACGTCCCATCACCCTCCATCTCCCACACCTGCGCTCTCTGGAAAGGCCCCAACATGACCCTTCCTGGGAACCGATTTAAGCAAAGTATTTATTGAGACTTGCTCACTTCAAGGCCGCTTAGGGTCCTAGGGCGGCAGCTGCCTGCCCCCCAGGGGCTCGATCCTAGTGGGACGATAAACAAACCCTCCAGAAGTGAGGAGCGATGCTGCCGGCTCCCTGCCGCTTCCCCATTCCGTGACCTCATAGTGGTAGCTCGGAATTGGCCACAGCGGGGCAAACCCTGGAGAAATCGGCAAATGCCCCAAGGTGGGGCCCCCACCCGCATCCTCACAGCTGGACATTAAACATGACCAACAAATCTGGGAGGCAGGGGGCAGAGGGTGTTTTAAACAAGTTTATTTTACATTTTCTCCCTAATTTGAATAATTTTATTTGGAATAATATATGGAAGTGGTAAAAATAAGAATCCAATAGAAGCCAGGGTGTGCAGTGAAGAGGAAACGTCCCCACCTGTCCCCGGAGTCAAGGGCGGGCTCCAGCACCTTCTGGGCAAGCCCAGCGCTGGGGACGGCCACGCCCCACAAAGCATGGCCGCGGGACTGACTGTTCTTCGCTTTCTTCACTTGACAGTTATCTTGGAGGTGGTATCATTAATAGTTTCCTAGGACTGCTGTAACAAAATACCACAAACGGTGTGGCTAAAACAACAGAAATTTACTCTCTTGAAGTCCTGGAGGACCGAAATCCAGGCACAGGCAGTGGGGTTCCTTCTGGGGGCTCTGAGGGACAAACCTTTCCTTGCATCTTCCAAGCTGCTGGTGGTAGCTGCCCCTTGGTGTATGACAGATCACTCCAGTCGCTGCCTCCATCTTTGCCTGATCTTCTCCCTGAGGTCTGTCTCTGTGTCCTCTCTTTTTAGGAGGACACTAGTCCTGTTGGATTAAGGGTCTCTACTCCAGTATGACCTCATCTTCATTAAAAACATCTACAAAGACCCAGTTTCCAAATAAAGTCAAATTCACAATTACCTGGGGTTAGGACTTCCACATATCTTTTGGGGGAACATAATTCGACCCACAACAGGGATTTTTTCTGTCTTTCTTTCTTTTTTGAGACAGTTTTGTTCTGTCGGCCTGGCTAGAGTGCGGTGGCATCATGATAGCTCACTGCAACCTCCAAGTCCTGGGCTCGAGCCGTGTTCCAGCCTCAGCCTCCCGAGTAGCTGGGACTACAAGCGTGTGCCACCACGCCCGGCTAATATTTGTATTTTTAGTAGAGACGGGGTCTCGCTCTTGCTCAGGCTGGTCTGGAACTCCCAAGCCCACGCGATCCTCCCGCCTCGGCCTCCCAGAGTACTGGGATTACAGGCGTGAGTCGCCCCTCCTTTGCATCCAAATGCACCACAAGCCACTATGCAGAGTTGGGAGTTTATTTTGTTGTGTCCAGAGGCCATTGGCAGGTTTTACCCAGGGGAGTGACAGGGTCTGATCTCTGCTTTAAAGATCCCACAGGAGGTTAGGAGGCAGGCTGGGGTGGGAGGCAAAAGCCCCAGGGACTGCCTGGGGGTGTCTGAGCCAAAGGGCATCTTGGGGCCAAGAACGGAGGGCCCCAGTGGCATGTGGGCAAGATCACTCTGGGAAGTAAAGGGCAGAAGATGAAGGCTTTGGAGGTGTCAGGGGTGTAGTCAAGGGAGGTGAAACCATGTGGCAGGAGCCAGTCTGAGAACTCTGCAGAGATCTGGAACTTTCTTTGAGGCTCCTTCCTTGACTCCTTAGAGGAAAGTGCTTTGAAGGGCACTGCCGAGGCAGCTGTCTCTGGGATGGGACGAGGGGCTCAAAGCTTGGAGGGGCAGGGAGCAGGGGACAGCCCAGTGGGGGATGGGTGGAGCTCCAGGCCTTGGCTCGGAGTCCGAGCAAAGCAGCATCCCCTCCTCCCATGCAGTTTGGGGGACAGTTTTGAGTCGAAACCTGAGAGATCGTTTTTTACCGATTTCTCCAGTGCTGAGGCCAGCCCACCCTGGGCCTCGCACACACTGGCTTCCCCCCCTTTTCTTTTGGTCCCTTTGGGCTTCAGGTTCTCAGAGCGAAAGAGGCCTCATGAGCCTCCTCGGGCCACGCCCACCACCAGCCGGGGCCTTTGGTGAGGCATTTCTCACAAAATAAAATGCACCTGGGTGGGCCTGGCGGCTGGAGCCTGTACTTCTAGCACTCTGGGAGGCTGAGGTGGGAGAATCCCTTGAGGTCGGGAGTTCGAGACCAGCCTGAGCAAGAGTGAGCCCCCCCACCACCACCACCGCCATCTCTAAAAAAATAAAATAAAAATAAAATAAAATGCACCTAGGACCCCTTCGTCCCCCCTCAGCCCTCCCTACATGGTTCTTGAGACTGTAGGGACGACGGCTCGGCCCTTTGCACACCAGCCCCTTCATCCTCTAAACAGCCCTACAAGGTCAGTGCTGCCACTCCCGCTTTGCACAGGAGGATGCCAGTGGGGGAGGGCCCCGTCCAAGGTCACACAGCCAGTCTGTGCTGGGGCCGCAGCCTTCACCGTGCCCGTGCCATCCACCCTGCAGCAGGATCAGCCTGGGCCAGCCCCCTAGACTCCGGGTAGCCAATGGGCCAAGCTCTGTGGCTGGAAGTGAGAGACACCCCTGGAGTGACAGTTCAAGCACCAGAGGGGGACTTAGAGAGAGAGAGGACAGGGCCAGGACCCACTATGTGCTCTTTGGTCTCGGCTTCCTTGCTGCTTGCTGCTCACTCCTGACTGCGTGGCACCCAGCTGCCCAGCGAGAGAGATGCACAGCGCTGGTTCCAGAGCCCACTTGGGGACTGGGAACGGCCTGGTGGGGCCAGCGTGCGTCCCGGCCAGAGACAGGGCAGAGGCTGCAGGGGGCTGGGCCTATCTCCTTGGCCTCCCTGGCTCCGCCTGGCTCCCCTCTGGCTTGACCTCTCCCAGGCCTGCGGGGACCGCCAACCCCCCCAAGCCCACCTGGCTAAGCCTCCCCACACCCACCTGGTCACACCCTGCTCCCCATCTGAAATGGCACTGCGCTCAAGCCCTCCCCAGCCATGCTCTGCCAGGCTAGCTGACACCGCACAGGCTGTAATGCTCCATGAAGTTGGAGTGAATGGTAAGTTCGGGAATTCTGGCTTGAATGACCCCATGGATGGGGGGGACATTCTCTGCAGCAGGACACAGGCCAGGGAGCAGGCATAGGGGAACATGGTGGGCTCCCGTCACTGTGGTGACAGTGCTTGCCCTTTGCTTATCGCCCCCAACTTCTACCTTAGCTCCAAGAGGGCCAAGAGGGTGGAAAATCAGTCCACTGTAGAATGAAGGAATGAATGGGTGGACGGATGAGGGCGGAGGCCAGGTTGGGTTTTTGCCAGGCAATACAGAGAGGGAAAAGGCAGGCAAGAATATAGGAATGTGCAGTTGGGACGCGGATGGTGGGCGCAGGCCTCCCTGGGGGGCTGAAGTGAGGCTGGGGGCCCTGGGAGGGCAGGAGGGGCCTCAGGACTCATCAGGCAGAGGATGGTGAGGGGGAACCCCACTGGCTGCCCTGTGGTATGAAGGGGAGAGAGGACCCCCCACCCCTCCCGTCCAACCTGACACACCGAAGGCCCTCAGTCTCCCCTGCCCCGGCCACCTGGCTCCTCATCCGTCCTCCTGCCTCAGACCTGCTCCTCCCGCTCCCCTCCCCCCCACCAGGCGCCCACTTCATTCCTGGCGGTACTGCAGGGGCCTGCACCTCTCTCTGGTCTGGGGGTGCACCAGGCTCCCTCCCAACCCCAGGCCCTGCTCAGGGGGTCCTTCAGAATGTGTCCCCTCCCCTGCATGGGCATCACAGATGCACCTTCCTGTGTCCTTGTGGCCGGCCCCCTGTTGGCTGGAATCCCCCCCCACCCTGGAGCCCAGGCGAGCCGATGACCCAACGTGCTGTGCCGGCGAGGAAGGCGAAGCGCCCACCGTCCTCGAACCTCAGTCTGGCCCACTTCCGAGGCCTTTCCAATCCGGCCCCCTGCCGTGTCTCTCGAGGCCTTGAGCTGTCCTCTCTGCCACACGTGCTTCCTGCCCACTCCGCCACCCGGAGCGTACGGGGGCGTCCGCGCGGAGAGCACAGAGGCGCGGGACTTCTCGGGACCGCCCGGCGCCGCTGCCCTCCCAGGCCGGCCCGCAGCGCCCTCGCGCGGCCGAAGGCGGGGCGCACCCTCAGCCGGGCCCCGCAGGCAGCCTGGGGCAGAGGCGCTGGGTGTGGGAGGGAAGGATCTGGAGGGGTGAGGAGCAGCTCCTGCGAAGTGGGGGACAGAGGGAGGGAGGGGCCGGGCGGTGGGCAGCGGCCGGCGCCAGGGAGCAGACGGGCTGGGGCCGGCACGTGAGAAGCACAGGAGGAAGCCAGTGTCAGGCCTGCTCTGACCTGTCACGCCTCCTCTTCCTCCC
>RJWJ010027699.1:0-21967 GCA_004363605.1 Indri indri
CTGGTTTTGGTTTTTGCCTCTTCCCAGCAACCCTTCCTGGTGGGGGTAGTTTCTTCTCCCACTTCCCATGTCTGGGGAGTGGGGCTCAGGGAACTCCTGGAAAATCAGGGTGCTCGTACGAAATGCTTTCCCAGGACAGTTCTGGTTGACACCTGCTATGGATCAGCTAACGGGTTAATTATTTTAGTCCCCCTTTTACTCTCAAAAGGGTGTGATGATCTAGAGAATAAATCACAGTGTCACCCTGTGTAAAAGGGGCCAATAAAATAGAGTTCAATGAAGTCCTCTTCAGGAACCCTTCCAGCCTGGACCCTCTAGAATTCAGGGCTTGTTTTCACTCCTGCTGGTCCCTTAGGTTACCCCTCTCCGGCATCCAGAGTCCTTCCTGTGACTGCTCAGAGGTGGCACAAGCCCAGATCCTACCGATGCCCTCCCTGCCCTTAATTCACCTTCCCCCCGACTCCCCTGTGGCCCCTGTGGCTGGGAAGGCTCCGCTGTCCCCTCCATCCTGCCGGCTCCCACCCACCCCTAAGCGGCTCCACAATAGTGTCCCGCTCATCCCTTGCTTGTCTCGGTCGCAGTCACTCCAAATTGGTTTGCTGCCTGATTCGCCGCTCAGAAAGGGTGATAAAGGAAGTTGTTGCATGACCAGGCGAGTATTCCAAGTCTGAAATTTTACTGGAAAATTCTGAGGGTTGTTGTTGTATGGCCAGGGGAGTATTCCAAGTCTGAAATCTTACTGGAAAACTCTGAAGTTTTTTTTTTTTTTTTCCTTCCATTAGATTTTCCTGGGTCTCGGGTAATAAATCGACTCGAGCAGAAAAGGCCTTCCAGGAATTAATCTCTAATGATGAGATTCCAGAAACCCTAGCAGAAAGCTTAAAAAAAACCAAAACCAAACAAACAAAAAACCCTCTTAATTCAGGCCACCATGGAGATGGCTTTTTCCCTACCTGTCTTGGAACGAGACAGCCCTGGATTCAAATCCTGGCTCCCCTAATTTCTTGTCTTTTTTTTTTTTAAATAGAGACAGGGTCTCACTCTGTCACCCAGGCTGGAGTGCAGTGACATGGTCATAGCTCACTGCAGCCATGAGCTCCTGGGCTCAAGCGATCCTCCTGCCTCAGCCTCCTGAGGAGCTTGAACTACAGGCGTGAACCACTGTACCCGGCATAGCTCCACTAATTTCTTGCTGTGTCACGCTGGGTTCAATGACTTCACCCTCTCTGAGCCTCAGTTTATGTATCTGTAAAATAGAGATAATAATTGTATACTCCTTGGGCTGTCAAAAGTATCAACAATAACATCTATACGGTTCCTGATATCTAGTAGGTACTTAGGAAAAGGAAACTTGTATTATTATCACTGGTGCCTAAGAGACAAGCATTCTCTCCACCTCCCCATGGGGCCAGGAGTGAGAGTCTGCATTTCAGAGAGACAGACCTGGGCAGTGCATGACCTTGGGCCAGTCGCTTAAAATGAGCATAACAGTGCCTCTCTTTGTGCCCGTCATAAATGACATGGTGCACATAAAGTGCTCGGCACAGGGCCTGGAATTGTAGCAAGTGCCCAACAAATGGTAGCTATTCAATTCCCATTAACGATTATTCCAAAACTCTCCACCTCATAGACCCTGGTGCCACCTGCCCTGTGTGCCCAAAGAGTCTACCTCGTTCCTGTGTACTGGAAACAGCCAGCCCTTCGTTTGCATGGGGCTTGGCAGTTTCCAGAACATTTTCAAATCCTCTGTTCCCCCGGAGGTTCCGCCACCGCCTGCGAGACAGGGTCGTGCTCCTCCCTCTCCACTTGCAGAGAGGAGACTGACATCGAGGGGTCTGGTGACTTGCCCCAGCTGACTCAGCTGGGACTGGAAGCTGGATTTAGGTGACGTCCAAGGATTTTCTCTCCGACCTCCTCATGCCCCCTAAGAAGTCTGCAAGTCACTGATTCCGTCAAAGTTAGAGGGAGTTATCTGTTCATTTGTTTATTCATTCATTAGATAAAAATTTATTTATCACCAATATTAGCACCCACCACGTGCCACGTATGGTTCAGGCTGCCAGCGCTACAATGATAACGAAATACGGCCCCTCTCTCACAGAGCTCACTGTCCAGTGGGAGGCTGAGCCCAGAATACAACCATCACGCTACCAAACGCATTACTGAGCTGAGGTGAGTGCCCCAGGACGGCGATGACAAAGGACCTTCCCCCCACATTCAGTCAGCCCTTCACTCTGAGCTCCCTGGACTTCCAGGGACCTCAAAGAGCAATCCCACATGGCACAGTGCGGCTGGAGGAACCCCACCCCGTCCCGGTCACTCTCCTCTCAAGCGTGTCCCCTCTCAAACGTGTCTTCTGAGCTGCCCGATTTTACAGATGAGAAAACTGAGGCACCAAGGAGGGGAAATAATTTACCCAGGGCCACTTGGCAATGAAGTGGTACCCAGGTGTCCAACATCTCTCTGGGACAAGGGGCGTCTTAACTAAAGCACAAGAGACGGAAGAGCTCAGGGCAGAGGCTGGGGGCTGTTACCAACTGCCTTCTTCCTGAGTTTCCTCATCTGTGCTGGAGAAAACCCTAGCAACCTCTGCCAGCGATGTCCACGTCACCGTCCTTCCCTCCACCACTGCTCCTGAATGATGCCACCACGGTGGGCTTTCTGACATGGGCATGGAAACGCCACTAGAAAAAGGGGAGTATCACGGGTGGACCCAAGAGGAGCGAGGCATGAAATTCAGAAAGAACATCCCTCACTCAAGAATAAACACAAAATAGCCCAGAAACATAGCGAAAGCACCTAAAATGAGCTCCACTTACAGAGCCTCACGTGGGCCTGTTCTGCAGAACGGTTTGAAAACCCCGGTTCCACCCCATTGCTTCTGCCCTCCCCGAGTGTTTAGCACCTTAATTAGCCTCAAGCTCTTCTTAGCAGGCAGCATCCAGCCTCTGCAGTGTTACTTCCTTCTTCAACAGTGTTGGCAGCTCAGCTCTTGGGGCTGACAAGTGGCTTTGGGGTTTTCTTCTCTGGGTGTGGTTTCCTAGCACTCACAGTGAAAAGCCCACAGGCTGCTCTGTCCCAGGCCAGGTGCCTCAGCTTGCCAAGCTGATGTCAGCAAGCTGGGCACAAAAGGGAACATCCAACCCGGGGTACTTATTTGTGTTGTTCAACCAAATATTTCCTGCTGTCCACCTTCATGTAGGATTCCATTTCCTGGCTCCCTGGGGTCGGTTGGGTAGGGCCATGTGAGTAGTCCAACCGATAAGATGGGAGTGGGCCCAAGCGTTTCTTTGTCAATGCAAGACTTTCCAGGGTTCTCTTTCTCTGTGCCATGGACTATATTCAAAGAAGGTGACAGCTCCATCAGCCTGGCTCCTCAAACAAGGAGCACAGCCCCCAGCTGCCCCAAGATGCTCATGTTAATTGGAGTAAGAAGTGAATCTTTGCGAGTTTGGCCCCTAAGACAAGGGGTTGTTTGTTACTGCAGCACAACCCCACCCAATCCTGACTGATGCACCGCCCACCTCACCGAGAGGAGGAGGGTGTCTGGGTGTTAGCCTGCGCTCTTCCCTATAAATCCTTTACCCCCTTCCTCCATGAGAGTCCTGTGTGAGGTAAGGAAAGTTAAGCGGAGGCGAGAACATTTCTCCAAGGTACTGTGGAAATTTACTCCTCCTTAAATCTCAAAGATTCAGGTGGACTGGAAAGGAGTTGTAAGGAAGTTCGCAGTGTTCCTCTCTCTAGCCCCCTTCTCCTAGGAAACAGGAAGATGATGAGTCATTGCTCAGAAAAAGTCGGACAGAAGCTTGAGGGACCCCGGGTTAGGAGCAGAAGCCAGGAGTACTGAGAAAGGACACTGACCAGGGATGGGGACACAGGTGACAAGCAGGAAATGGAAGAGCTCAGATAAGGGGCTGGGGGCTGTCCCCAACCCTCCTTCCCTGCTGGTCCCATTCACCAGCCCAGGGACAGCGGCAGAGATAGCAACTCGCTGGATTCATCCACAGTTTGGGACTGACTGGTCAGGTGGGTGGGCCAAAAAGACAAGGAGGACAAGGTGGCTCAGGCCTATATAATCCCAGCACTTTGGGAGGCTGAGGCAGGAGGATCACTTGAGCCCAGGCTGCAGTGAGCTACGATGACACCACCGCACTCCAGCCTGCGCAATAGAGCAAAACGCTGTCTCTAAAAAAAGAAAAATGTGGAGAAGCTGGTTAAAAGCACAGATGGCCAATTGTGGGAGGGAAGGGGGAGGAGCTTACAGCATCCCTGTGAAGTAGATTCTACGATTATCCCCACTTTACAAAGAGATGACATCTCTTGCCCAAGCTTAGACAGCTAAGGGTCAAAGCCAGAACCAGTCCCAGTCTGGCTGGTACAAAAGCTTAATCACTATGCTCTACTCTCCCAGCCAGAAGCAACTTCACTCTTTCTGAACTTTCCTTGGCCCTCTACTGGGCTTCTCTTTGCATCCTTTACCTTTCATTTTAATCACTATCATTTCTGTATGTCCTTCCTCCCATTCCAGGTTGCAAACATCTTCAGAGCAGGGATCTGCATCTTATACAATAACATAATACCACCAATTATGATAATAGTAGCAGCAGCAGCAGATGCTCCTATTCACTGAAGGCTTACGATGTGCCAGGCCAGGTTCTCAGCACGTCGTGCTCATTATCCCATTGGACGTTCACGAAACCCTGTGAGGCAGGTCCCAAATCATCTCCATTTTACAGTTCAGGACACAGCTCAGTTTGGCCGAGGTGAGATTCAACCCCTAATATTAATACTTTAATGACTATAGTTCGATGTGACTCCATTCCCCTATAATCTTTTTATTTTATATTTCACATTTAAAAACATTCTCAGGGCTGAGTGTGGTGGTTCACATCTATCATCCTAGCACTTTGGGAGGCCAAGGCAAGGGGATCACTTGAGACCAGGAGTTGGAGACCAGCCCGGGCAACATAGCAAGGCCCCATTGCTACAAAATATGTTTAAAAATTAGCCAGTCGTGTTATGTGCGCCTGTAGTCCCAGCTACTCGGGAGGCTGAGGTGGATCACTTGAGCCCAGGGGTTTGAGGTTGCAGTGAGCTGTGATCATGCCACTGCACTCTAGCCTGCCTCAAAAAAAGTATATAAATAATAAATAATAATAAATAAAAACACTCTCAGAAGGGGTCTACAGGCTTTCCCAGACACCAAAAGGGTCCAAGGCACAAGAAGGGTTGAGAACCTCGGTGGAGGCAGGGCCAGGATTCCAGAAGCAGGGTTCTGTCTCCTGTGTACCCCAGAGAATCCGGAGTTCCTGGCTGGTCTGGGGTGAAGGATTCTTCTGCCGTCTGTGTGCAAGGGTGGGGAGTGAGTAACAGCTACTTGAGCCCATCTGCACATCATAACTACATTTGATTTCAGCAGTGTGAGCCTATTACAACATTCATCATAATAATTAACAAGTCCCTCATTTCCCCAATTAAAAAGAAATGAAATCAAGTTTTAGCATCCTGTGTGCTAACTGGATAAGTATCAGTTGTTGATCAGAAAATGGGGTGATGGGGGGGCTGGTAGCAGCCACCCCTGGACATGATGCCGGCTGACTCCCAGCCAGAGCCAGCATCACTGAGGACACATTGGCTCACTGGCCCCCACCAGGTGCTTTCTCAGCATTTGCACATTGGCTCGACCCAAGCGGCCCTCACACGATATTTCATGCTGTACCACACTGGCGTTTTACAAAGTCAATAACAGGCATCCCAGCAGGTACGCCGAATCACAAACCTGGCAGCCCTCTCTGGAATTCAGCAAACCCCTGGGCTGGGGACAGGCTATGGTAGGACTCAGGGACAAGGTATCAGGCGCAGCGCTCCCCAGCCAGATCACCCAGATGGCCAGTGCCCAGGGCTGAGCCTCGGGCCCCTCAGGCACCTGATGGGCTGTACGACCTTCCACACGTTGCTGCCCCTCTCTGGACCCCAGTTTTCTCGTCCTCCCAATATGGGAATGATACTAAATCCAACTCCAGCCAATGAACAACTACAAAGCACCTACTGTGTGCCTGGCACTGTGGGGAATGCAGAGATTCTACAAACCCCTAATCTCTCCCCTCAAGACACTTACATTCTAATGGGGGTTCCAGGTCAGTTACGTAGACCTGTGATAACGAACTGTTACGTGGGACTGAAAGAAGTTAAGTGTGAGTAGACACAGAAGTCCCATGTTCTGGGGCCGCAGAGGAAGGAGTGAGCCATCCGGCATGGGGCTTGCAGAAGGGCTTCAAAGAGGACGTGCAACATCGGAGCGGAGTCACACCAGTAGGGAAGGCACCCAGGGTGCAGGGCGCTGGGCGGGGGCACCCCGCAGGGCCGGTGTGGACTGCGGAGCTGGGGTTTCCGGTCCTGGTCCCTCCCGCACCCATGGCTTTGGCATCCACGAGGAAGAGTCCTGGACACCTGCAATTGTAACAGGCTCCCTCCGTGATGCTGATATGCGGCAGTGGTGCTGTGTGTAGAGAGAGACGGATGAATGAATAACAAAACAAACTCGATCTCCGCCAAGTTCCTTTCTCCCTCAAGATCTCCACCCCTTCTTTAATAGAAAGGTGCCGGCCCAGACTGGAGGTTTTCAAAGTGTGTCCCAGAGAACCCCAAACCTCCCTGAAGTCCCTCAGAGACCACCACGAGGAGACGGGAGGCCCAGGGAGCAGGATTCTAATCCGCCACCCACCCCTCTTTACGGCATCTCTCCTTTCATCTGTTTGTTATTATGTACTCTGCGTCCCCATGCTGTTTTGTTTGACATAAGGGTCCCTTGGCTAAAAATAACTTTTTAAAATTTATTTTTATTTATTTATTTATTTTTGAGATACTCTATTGCCCAGGGTAGAGTGTAGTAGCATCATCAGGGCTCACTGCAACCTCCAATGCCTGGGCTCAAGTGATCCTCCTGCCTCAGCCTCCCGAGTAGCTGGGACTACAGGTGCACAGCACCACACCTAGCTATTTTTTTTTTTTTTTATTTTTTGTAGAGATGAGGTCTTGCTATGTAGTTCAGGCTGGTCTCCAACTCCTGGCCTCAAGCGATCCTCCTGCCTCGGCCTCCCAAAGTGCTAGGATTACAGATGCGAGCCACTGCACCCAGCCTAAAAAGAACTTTTAAAACCACTGAATCGGATGATCTTCAAGAATCCTCAAGGAGAAATAAAAAGAACTCCTTGAAGGCAGCAACTTATCCTTGATAAGTACTTCTCAAATGAGTATGTACAGAGCATGAGGCTATTTACCAAAAGCAACTTATTTTATCATCATAATTCAAAATCTTGCTATGGTCCAAAAACCAGGAAGCGGAGAAAAAAATGTGGTATGGCAATGCAGTGGAATATTATATAACCTTTAAAAAAACAGTGATTCTGGAGAATAGTTATTAAAATGAAAAATTAAGTGAGAAAGTCAGTAAAATTGTACATTCACCTCAACTATGGAATTTATGCATCAAAAATACTGGACAAGTACAGCAGTTTCTCAAAAAAAATTATACATAGAATTACCATACGATCGAACAATCTTACTTCTAGTTATATTCCCAAAAGAATTGAAAGCAGAGATTCAAAGAGATATTTGTACACAAATGTTTAAGCAGCGTTATTCACAATAGCCCAAAAGGTAGAAATAACTCAGACATCCATCAACAGATGGATGGATAACAAAACGTGGTATTAATATATACAAACAATGGAACATTACTCAGCCACAAAAAGGAAGAAAATTCTGGCACATGCTACAACATGGATGAACACTGAAGACATTGTACTAAGCAAAGTAAGCCAGACACAAAAAATGACGAATACTGCATGACTCCACTCATATGAGGAGCCTAGAACAGTCAACTTCATAGGGACTGAGAGTAGAATTACGGTCACTGGGCAATGGGGTAAGGGAGGATGGGAAGGTATTGCTTAACTGGTGTAGGGTTTCTGTTTGGAATGAAGGAAAGTTCTGGAGATGGATAGTGGCAATGGTCAAACAACGTTGTGAATGTTCTTTACTGTATTGTATGCTCGAAAAGGGTTAAAATGGTAAATGTTATGTTATGTATGTTTTACCACAATTAAAAAAAAATACTGGCCAGAACTAGATTCATGCGGCAATAACAGTGAAGTCCAAGCAAGGAGGTTGTGGGAGAGTGGTCTGTTTATCCTTCCTACCTCTCTGCATCTTTCAAATGTTCTACAATGAGAATATATTACTTTTGTAACCAGACAGAAAGTGATTTAAGTAAATAAATCTGGTGGTTCCCTGACACTGTCCAAAAATGTATTGTCGCTTTTATGTAAGTTTAAGTGATACTTTCTGTACTCAATAAAAGGAGTCAAGTTCAAGGATGCCAAGTGAAGTGTACACCACACCGCTCAGTCAAAATAAATGACACGCAGAGTTGTCTCCCTTCTAAGACTAGATGTTCTTATCTGTGTGTAAGTAAATCTCAAATAAAAACGGAACCAAAATAAATCCTCTCATCAGCCTCCCCAGAAGCCATTTGGCTTGGAAAAGCTCAAACGAAAACTGAAGAAAAAAGGGAACTACAGAAAAGCGGGAACAGCCAGTGTTTTTTCAGGACGTCAGCTCGCTGCAGCTGGGAAAGTAACCTTGTCAGTGAATTTCTGTTCCTTCTGCTTCTGGGAAACATTCTTGTGTAGAACGGAATTTTGAATCCAGAAGAGGCCCACCACTTGTATTTACTGCAAATCCATTTCCTCTGACACTCCCCACCCCAGATAACTGTTGGACAAATATTAAAAGAGTATTGGTTTTAAGGGCAGCCAACGTGTCTGCCAGGGTGTCCTTGGTCCCAGGCTGCGAGTCCACCTTCGCTGGCTCCCCCGCCCTCTGCTCAGGGCGGCTCGAAGGCAGACAGGCCAGAACGGAGCCCGCAGGAAGGGTCTGAGGAGCTGGGACAGCCCCCTGGAGAGGCCCCCACTGGCCATGAGACAGTGTCCTCAGGTAGTCTCCTTCAGAGCTTCAGGTGTCCCCAGCAAACCAGTGGGATGAAGGACACGACTTGTCCTTCTTGCAGGGACAAGATGCGAGATGTTGTCCCATGTGTAAAGTGTCTGGCGTCATATGAAATATGTGTCTTCATTGGGTGGTTGTGTGAAGGGCGGTGGAGGATTGCCAAAATGTAGTTAGTGCCAGTAAAGCAGTTGGTAGAGACAAGGCCCCTCAGACCTGGGGCTCAGAGTGGGCCCTGGGCGGGGGGCCCAGCAGCTCCCTCCCTTCCCCACCTCCAGCTCCCACATTGGGCAGCACACAAAGACCTTTGGTGGAGTCTGTATGGGCTCCTTTTACAGATGAAGACACAGAGCCTCAAAGAGGTCAACTGTCTTGTTCAAGGTCACAGTTAGGAAAGCGCCAACTTTAGCGTTTTCTAAAACGACTCCCTTGGCGTGAGGGAGAGGGTGCTGTATTCCAGCTCTGCCACTAACTGCTTTGTGCAGTCAGTTGACTACCTCTTGCCTCTTTCCTGAAAAAACAGAAAAGGGGAAAAGAGGCAAGATTCTTTGAGGCACTAAACCGGACAGGTTTCCAGTTTCTGGCCTCAGTTTTCTCATCTATAAAAAGTGTGAGTTTGTTCTTCGGCCCTTCTCTCTTCCCGGTCCTCTCCTCCCTACCCTCAGGCTTCAGCTAAAAGGTCATTTCCTGAATGAGACCTTCCCCGGGTTATTCCCTGCAGCACCGAATTCTTTTCCTTTGGGGCATCGACTGCTCTTCAGACCTGCGTGATTATTTGGCTGATACATGCCCCACACTAGACTGCGAACCTCTCCCTCGTCTACACTCGGCAGAGAGGTGGCATTCAGTGGCATTTGTCGTGTGTCGACTCAGAACAGGGTTCTCAGGGCTCTCCCCAGCTCTGTGCTCTTAAGAAAGTCACCTCCCCAGATTCTCATCTATGGAATGTGGGAGGCGGCCCAGCGAATGTCTGAGACTTCAGCCAGTTCACCCTTTCTAGGATTTAATTAATCTAAAAAAATACCACCAAAAACTATTGTGATTCCAGGGCACTAGATGAACTAGGACAGGTTCTTAGATTCCCTGGGCCTCAGTTTCCCTGTCCACGAAATGAGGGTTAAGGCTCCCTCTGCTACGCTCCTTCCACCTCGAGGACTGCAATTCCTAAGGAAAGCGCTGCGCAACCTGCCCCCTCGCCTTTCACCTGAAGCTCTGCTTGGGGCTGGGCACAAGCAGGAAACGTGACGCAGCAGCAGATAAACAGCCCAGCTCTCCCCGGCTTGGGCGGGCTGACAGGAGAACAAAGAGTTTCTGAACTTTGCAGCGAAAGCCAGGACTGGGCGCCCTATCTGGCTGGGCCTCCCGCCCGCCCCCACCCTGGTCTATTCATAGGACGCCCCACAGCACAGCATGAGCAGACTCAGTCTCAGGAAGGTTCAGTAGTGACCAAGGACGGGAGAGCCCCAGGTGGGGTGCAGAGAGCACGGAGACGGGAGTCAGGTCTCCTGGGCTCCAGTCTGGCCCATGTGACCTCAGGGAAGTCCCCATCCCCTCTGGGTCGGGGTTTCCCATCTGTTGAATGGGGGGCTGCCCTGATGCATGGCACCGCCTCATTGCCTGTGTCTCAGTCCCCAGATCTCTCCCTTACCATGTGGCCCTAGGAAATTTCTTAATCTTTCTGTGCCTCAGTTTTCTCATTTGTAAAACTGGAACAACAATCCCTGCCACTTGGGGTTTCTGGATGAATAAAGGCAAGTCTCCTAGAAAGCACCTAGAATAGTGTCTGGAATGAGTAAAAACATGCCCAGGAAACCTGAGCTATCGTGGTTTTATTATTTGTTTACTCTGCTTTCTGGGTCGTTTCCCTGTCCCAGTTTCCCTGTCCGTAAAGGAGACAAGCAGAACCCAGAGGGCCCTGTGAGCCCCGCGGATTACGCCCAAGCCCCACCACTCAGAGAAGCAAATCTCACCATCCGTCTGAGCCAAGCACAGCAGGAAAAGGAAACTGGGGGAAAAGGCAGGAAATCCTGTGGTGCTGCCCCAAGCAGATGGATGGGGAGCTGATTGGCAGAGAGCGGGCCTAGGCTGCACCCAGATTCGGCAGCAGAGGGAGAGGCCCCGCCCACCTACTGCCCCCCGCCCTGTGTGCCCCGGGAAGGATGGAGAACAATGAGAGGCCGCTGCACACGTTGGGTCTGGCTTTGCCCTGTTCCGACCTCTGCCCTTGAACCTCGTGCACGAAAGAGGAGGCTGGACTCAATCATCTCACCTCTGAGAAGAAGGAGTGACTGAGCCTGGCCTGCAGCTCATCACTCACCTCCCAGGCATGGGAGGTGTGGGTGGGTGGTGGCGCCTCCCTCTGCTCCTCTAAGGGAGTGTCCCAAACCCTGCCTAGGCCTCTTCTTTTTTTTTTTTTTTTTTTGAGACAGAGTCTCACTCTGTTGCTTGGGCTAGAGTGCCATGGCGTCAGCCCTGCTCACAGCAACCTCAAACTCCTGGGCTCAAGGGATCCTCCTGCCTCAGCCTCCCAGGTAGCTGGGACTACAGGCACGCACCACCATGCCCGGCTAATTTTTTCTATTTTTAGTAGAGACGGGGTCTCGCTCTTGCTCAGGCTTGTCTCGAACTCCTGAGCTCCAACCATCCGCCCGCCTCGGCCTCCCAGAGTGCTAGGATTACAAGGCGTGAGCCACCGCGCCCGGCCGGAACCCTGCCTGGGCCTCTTGTGTTCTCACCTGCGGAGTGAGGATTCTCAGATACCTGCTTTTCCAGCCGCTGTGGGAACAAAAGGCAGCCAAGGCAGCTGGCAAGGTCTCCCAGCGCAGTGGCTCTCCAGGCGCGGCAAGCAGCCGATGCTGTTTGTTCCTCCATGAAAGGCTCAGAAATTAAGAGTAATTCGTTTTTACTGTATTTTACCCGAGTATCAGTCCACGGAGGACTGGAATAAAGGAAGAACTGTGCTGAGGCGCAAAGCATGGCGGGAAGAGAGGTAGGATCATGGTTCTGCCCCCGGGGGGCGCCCGCGTGGCTGCAGGGGGCTCCACGTGCAGGATGGAGTTGTGGGTCTCTATCTGGGTTGGAAGGCCTCGCCCAGGCAGACTTTCCTCCTTGACCCTAAAACATTTCGCCCAGCAGCAACGGGCCTGCGATATCCGCTGGCACTGAGGGATGGGCCTTTCTGTGCGGGAAGAGGGCTGGCTCTCGCCGAACGACCACCACGCTCCAGAGAAGCCATTGTGAACTCTGTTTAAAAAGCTGTCCACAGGGGAAAAGGATAACACCGCCGGTCCCAGGAACCCGCGCACTGGCTGCCACCTCGAAGGCACCCAGTTGAGGATCTCTGCTTGGCCAGGCTGTGTCTTTATCAGGCATAGACTTTTCTTTTCTTTTTTCTCTTTTTGTTCTTTTAGTGGATTTAGGGGCTACCAATTGAATTCTGTCACATGTATGTATTGTGCAGTGGTGAGGTCTAAGCTTTTCGCGTACCCATCACCCGAAGAGTGTACACTGTACTCTCTAAGTAGGTATAGACTTTTCATAGCTAAGGGGAACCTTGGAGGTCTCTGCTCAAACCCTTTTCTTTTACAGATATAGAAACAGAGGCTCAAGGAAAGATGCGCCTTATAGCAGAGGCAGGATGTGAACCCTGGGAGGCTGCTTGCCCCGCCTCCATTCATTCAATCAATCATATCATCAAAGACCCCTCAGTGCTGCCCTGGGCCCTGGGGATCCAGTGCTGAACCCAGCGCAAGCACTCAGGAAGCTTACACTCCAGTTGGTAAGCAGATTAAGGAAATGATTTCAGGTGGCAAAAAGGGTTATGAAGCAAATAAAAGATGTTGACATGTTAGAAGCAGGGGGGGGGGCGGCACTGTTCAGGGATGGCCTCTTTGTGCTGGCCTCTCTATGGGGACCGTGCCAACAGCGTACTGGAGTTGGTTCACGCTGGCTTGCATGAGCCGATTGTTAAATTCTCAACAATTTGGCAACCCAGTTGTTAAACACAGCTCTTATTTAAAATTAAATTAGATAAACTTACAATTAAATGAATTGTTTTAGGCGCAAAGGTAATAATAAAACCTCATCACTGCCTAATTATTTTACTACATTTTAATTATACTCTTGAGGTTACTTACATCTATAGTGTCTAAGCGTAGTGGAAAATACCATACGACACTGTGCTACTGCGCGTCTACGCCCAGCTCCTCGAGTGGTAACGTGAAATTGGCCATGGGTGAACAGTCACACTATGAAAATACCACATACTAGGGCTTTCGGTTTTCAAAGAGCTGGTCATGCAACATTTACTAGCACATCACCACCTCCAGGCCGTCTATGTGTGTGGTAGGCTACGTTCTTCCGGTGGCAGAGGAGAGTGGGAGAGTGTGGCGTGTAGCCAGCTCTCCTGGGGATGTGTGTGTGTGTGTGTGTGTGTAGACGGGGTGCCCCCAGCCATGCGAGTGTGACCGTTCCTTTTCCTCTGTTAAGGCTTCAGCAGTGAAGCAAATCTGGGATTTCTAAGTACATCTGTCTGCTCCTGCAAAAGAACCACTTTCTTCAACAGTATTTATCAAGGGTCTAGAAGATGGTGGCTCATTCATGCGTTTGTTTACTTATTTTTGGTAAATTAAATCCCAGCTTAAGTATCCTGAGGAGGCAAACATTTCAAGGAACCTTGGCCGGGCACCATGGCTCACACCTGTAATCCCAGCACTTTGGGAGGCTGAGACGGTAGGATCGTTTGATGCCAGGAGACTGAGACTGCAGTGAGCTATGATTACACCACTGCACTGCAGCCTGGGCAATAGAGCGAGACCTTGTCTCAACATAATAATAGTAATAATAGATTTTTTTTTTTTGAGTAATAATAGATTTTTAAAAAATAAAGGAACCTGGGGGTGGGGGGAGTAGAAGAAGAAAAAAAATAAAGGAAGCTTGCAGAGAACCTCTTTGTACAAATGTGTCGGCTGGGCACGGAGGCTCATGCCTGTAATCCCAGTACTTTGGGAGGCTGAGGCGGGAGGATTGCTTGAGGCCAGGAGTTGGAGGTTGCAGTGAGCTATTATTGCACCACAGCACTCCAGCCTGGGTGACAGAATGAGATCCTGTCTCTAAAAAAGAAATGTGCAAAGTCACTTCTGAATTTCTCTAGATTACACTGGGCCTCCTTCCGTTGAGGACATAGATAACAGCAGAGTGAAGTTCCTATTACTTCTACTACTGATAATGATAACAGCACTGCCATTCAATGGCACCACATGGCAGGCAGTAGGCACTTATCTGTAAAGTCCACACCAACCCATTTTACATGTGAGGATGCTGAGGTTCAATAACTTGCTCAAGGCCAGGCTGCCCCTCTGAAAGTTCCCCAGAAGACATTTTTCCTCCCTCAGCTGTGGCTCCGTGATCCTTCTTACGCCAACAAAATTCAGGGGCACTACAAGGTCCCCACTTCTGGTGGCATTGGTGGACTTGTGGCTGCCCACTTTAGTATCAGCAGCACCCCACCACCACCACCACCACCAGAGCAAATGGGCCAAATCCTCCCCCGAGTCCATTCATCCACACCTGGATTGCAGGAGAGTGACCTGGGCCTTGCCAGTTAGTGGCTTTGCATCCTAAGGAAGCCACAGGAAGGCAGATGCTGGAGAAATGCTGCTCACAGCAGCTCCAGTGGCAGAAGAGCTAGAATTAGCAAGACCCTAACTGTGGTATTGCCCGACCTTCACTGGTTCTGGCCAGTTTGGTTTTCCAGCTTTCTCGGGGATGACAATAATTTGTCAGCAACAAAAACGTCCTTCCAAGGCATGCCTCTTCTGCCTCCCTGAGCTGGGATCTCCCTCTGTTGCTTACAACCGTATCTCTGACCTGTTCACCTTCTCATGTGCTGCTCAATGTATCAGCCCCAGACATTTATCAAGCACTTCCCATGTTGAATTTTCATGCCATGGAATGAATTCTTAAGCACTCAATTAAATTTGCACATAGAAATATTAATTCTAGCTTCCTCTGCTTGGCTCCAGCTAACATGAAAATAGAGTTTACTACACAAAATGCCAATCTATAGGCAGCCAGAGATTTAGGCAGCCACAAGCAAACCCAGACCCCATCCCCGCTCTGGGAGAGCCCAGTCTCCCTTAAAAGAAACCCTGCCTCTGATTTTGCAAATGTCTTGGCTTTTCCCACGGATGCCAGGCAAATTCCTCTTGGGGACAGCTGGCCTGCCACTCAAGGACTCATGGTTTCTCTGCAGCTGCTTCTCTGCAGCAGACATTGCCAACTCTAACGTCACCCTTGCCCCAGGCTTGCTCCCTTCTCTGTGCCCCTGCGGCCACTGGGGCTGCCTGGATTCTGGAACAGCTGGAGGGACAGCAGGATGATGAGTTCTCATTGCTTCTTCCCTCTGTCTGAAACACTCCTCCCTCTTTAGCTCCTAATTCCTGCAGGGCCCAGCTTAAAGGTCACGTCCTTAGGGAAGCCTTCCCTGCCACCTCCCCAGACAGGATCAGGCCCCTGTGGTGCACACCCCGTGCTTCTCCCTTGTGGCTGTCACTGTGCCATGAGTTACGTAACAACTGTCTCCCAAGCTAAATTATGGCCCCTTGCACAGGCAGGGATTGCGTCTGTCTTGCCCCCTGCCATCTGAGGTATCTAGCCCAGCACTTAGTAGGTGCTCAATAAATTCTGGATGAATTCATGAATGAATTTGCAGTGGCTCCATGAATGTTGAATGAATAAATGATTCACAGCACAAGTCTCTGGAACAGGTGTATCTTCTAGAACCTCAGTTTCTGGTGCCAAAACTGGCAAGCGGAAGCCAAAAACTTGGGATTCCTTTGGGGACAACAGCTGCATCTCCCTTACAGGTTTTGGGCGATCCATTTCCTATGGGCTTGGACTTTTTTCTGTTTTTCGCTTAATAGCAGGGATTGCTCTGGGAGGTTTGCTTGACTTGTGCCTTGTGCCATTTGGTTGACAGGGAAACTGAGGCTCCCCCAGCAACCACAGCTGGCAGCACCTGCACCCGGTAAGACGTGACCACCTCACATTCAGCCCAGAGCTCTTTTTTTTTTTTTTTTTGAGACAGTCTTGCTCGGTTGCCCTGGCTAGAGTGCCATGGCATCAGCCTAGCTCACAGCAACCCCAAACTCCTGGGCTCAAGCGATCCTCCTGCCTCAGCCTCCCAAGTAGCTGGGACTACAGGCATGCGCCACCATGCCTGGTTAATTTTTTCTACATATTTTTAGTTGTCCCGCTAATTTCTTTCTGTTTTTAGTAGAGACAGGGGTCTCACTCTTGCTCAGGCTGGTCTCGAACTCCTGAGCTCAAACCATCCGCCTGCCTCGGCCTCCCAGAGTGCTAGGATTACAGGCGTGAGCCACCAAGCCCACCTGTGCCCAGAGCCCTTTTCGGTGCCCCAGCTCTAAAGGGAGCCAAGTCCAGAGCATTAAAAGGAAGGCTCCGAAGATGCGAGCACCCAGACTGAGATGGATTGAAAGATTCTTATTAAGAACTGATCCCGGCCAGGCATGGTAGCTCACGCCTGTAATCCTAGTACTCTGGGAGGCCAAGACAGGAGGACTGCTTGAGCTCAGGAATTCAAGACCAGCTTGAGCAAGAGTGAGACCCCACCCCTTCTCTACTAAAAATAGAATAATAAGTTGGCATCATGGCATGCACCTGTAGTCCCAGCTACCGGGGAGGCTGAGGCAAGAGGATCCCTTGAGCCCAAGGTTGCAGGGAGCTATGATGATGCCACTGCACCTGGGGCAACAGCACGAGACTGTCTCAAAAAGAAAAAAAAAAAAAAACCAAATTGATCACGAGACCTGGCCTCTCTCTCCCCAGCCTCTTCCAGGTGCTGCTTTTCACTCTCTCTGGCTGGTTTCAGTCCAAACAATGCTGGGGGGAGACTTCCCCTGCGCCCCAGCCAAGGTCACAGCCGCCACCACCTTCCGAGCCACCTTCATCCCCTGGCTAGCACCTACTGGGGGCTCCCAGCCACACTATGTTGGGAGTCAGGACCCCTTTCATGCCCCAGTTCTGCCACTAAATTCTTGAGAGGTTTTGATCAAGAAATTAAAACTCTAAGCCTTGGTTTCCCCACATATAAAATGGGAAATAATTTCTGTTCTACCAACTTCAGAGGGCTTTTGTGAGACTCACGTGAAATGAGTACATGGTCTCTCTTCTCAAACTGTAAACCAGTCTAAGGAACTCTTCTTTTTGGTGGGGGATGGGGCCTTGCTATGTAGCCCAGGCTGGTCTTGAACTGCTGGCCTCAAGCAATCCTCCTGCCTTGGCCCTCAGCCTCCCAAACTGCTGGGATTGCAGGCATGAGCCACTGTGCCCGGCCTCAGTGTAGAGAACCTAATCATAATAATTCCTTAATTATTTTTCCACTTTCCCCAGGGTCTTGCTGTCAACCCACAGGAGCTGATCTCTTCCAGGGCCCTTCTCTCTGCGTGACCTCTCTGCACCATTCAACCTGCTTGGCCACGTCCTCCTGGAAACCCTCTCCTCCCTCAGCTTGCTAGACTCACTCTCCCTGGAACCTCCTCCTCCATCCCAGATCACTCGCTCTCTGAGCTATACCCTGGCCCAAGTGGCAGGTCCAGGCTTGTTCCTGCCATTCACATATGCCAGCTGCACATGGCTTTGGAGAGGAACCACAGGAAGCACGTGCCCACCACCAAAGTCCCTTGTCAAAGTCCGCATGGGGGTTCCCTGTGGCACAAAAACGTGAGCATGGAGCATTGGATCTCCACGGCACTGCCATCGCCGCCTCTGCTTTAAGAGACTCTGTGCGGCCATAGAAATTAGCATAATGGCTGCTGCAGCCCAAGTCTGGGAAACTCCCATGGCCGGGTCTGGATGCAGGCAATGGGGTTCTGTGGCTTGGATAAACTGAGATCGACTCTTTGGCTGGAGATGTAGACAATATATTTGTACTTCCTCTTTTTAGAATTGAAAGGACTTTTAGAAATAATTCTGGGTTAAGTGTGCTAAAAATCATCATTTAGCACATCATCACCTCTTTGCCTTCAGTCCATGGACCAAATCTACACCATTCCTCGACTCCCCAAACTAGCCCGACTGGCCTCCCTCTCAGGAGCAAATGTCAGGCGCCCATCAGTAGACTCTGGGTGCCCTTAAGGATGCAGACTGAGGCTGCACTTCACTCCCAGAGAGTACCGTGCTGAGCAAAGAGCATTATGGTCGTGAGAACAGAGTGCTGTGCTGTCTGCCTCCAGCAGCTCACAGTGGAGGAGGGAAGAAATTGTGACATGTGGCAGAACATAGCTGCAGCGTGCCCAGGGTGCTGGGGGAGGGAGCCAGTGTCTGGTCCATCAGAGGCGGGTAGGAGGGATTGGCTTCACGGAGAGGGTGGCGACTCAGCTGGGGCTGGGAGGATAAGGAGGAATCTGCAGGTTGATTTGGGAGGGAGGGAGGAGGCCGTTCCAAGCAGAGGGAGCAGTGAGGGAAGCAGCCCAGGGGCATAAAACCAGGAGAGAGTGTGAGGACCTCAGTGGTTCCCTGAGGCTGGAGCAGAGGTTCTGAGGGGCAGGGTGATGAGGGAGAGAAGTTTTCTGGCAGGACCTTGGCTGTCACACCAAGGAGTATGTACGTTATCCTGAGGTCAGTGGGGAGCCTTAGAAAGATCAAAAAACCCCATCAGTTTGGTGTCTGGGAAGAAGACTTTCGCTATGGAGACAGAATGAACTGGACTGAAGGGGTAAACTGGAGGGGACAAGCCTGGAGCAGACACCAGGGAGGGGGTGACAGCTGGGGCCAGGCTGGAGGGGTGCACCTGAGCTAAGCAGGGGCAGCGGGGTTGGAGCTAAAGGGACTATTGGGACAGTTGGTAGAGAGGTAGCATCAAGCAAACCGGGTCACAGATTTGATGGTGGGGAGGGAGTAGGAGGTGACTCTCACATGTGCAGAGGTGTAGAGACTTCAAAGGGCGTTGCCATGTTTGAGCACTTGTACCAAACAATTGTTAGGTTGGAGATCTGTGTCATGGAGTTATTAATAAACATATATGGTCAATTGGATTATTGCTCCAAAGTATCCAATATACTGCCAACAGGCAGAGTCTGTATCTCTTGCCGGTTGACTTTAGACTCAATCTCATGGCTGGCTGGGAACAACGCAAAGCGGGTGGAAGTGACAGTGTGCCCATTCAGAACAGAGGCTCTAAGAGTCATCATGTCATCTCTTTCTTGCTCCAGCTCTCGCCATGAAAATAACACACACCAGACAGAGGCAGCTTGGGTCCAGGAATTGAGAAGACACTAGAGACATCTTATGTTTGGCTGGCACCTAGAGCAGAGCCACAAAACCATGCAACCACGACTGCCCTACAGCTGACATGTTATGTGAATAATAAATAGAGCTTTGCGGTCAAAGCTAAGATTTGGGGGTCGTTACGCAGCGCAGCTACAGCGAAAGCTACCTGATCCGCATGATAGACGTGAGATGAGAAGAGCAGATTGTGAAGAACCTTAGATCGCTTTAACTGATGAATCTTCTCACCTTCGGTCATTCACGTCCCAAGTCAGAGGTGGAGTCATTCATCCTTCTTTCAGAATCATCCGTCCCCACTGGCCCCTGTCCCTCCTAGCAACTTGGTCTATCCCCCACCCCTTCCCTTTCCTGGACTGAATCCTTCCCCCGATGCTATACGTGTCACTAGTCTTTTTCTTCCTAAAACCCCTTCCTTCGCCCAGTCTCCCTACAGCTCCAGTCCAATCTCTCTTCCGACCTTCTCAAATTTCTGAAAAGAGCTGATGGTACTCACCATGTCCATTTCTCCCTCTCACCTTTCGGCAATCCAGCTTCTTTCCTCCTCTCCACCAAAACTGCTCTCAGTCTATTTCAGTCATCTCCTAATGGCCCAGTGCAACTGCCAGTCCTTACCTTCCTGGAATGCTCTGCACCATTTGGCAGGGAACCAAGTTCATTATCTCTCCCCACCCTAAACATTTCTCCTTCCTTATCCTCTCGGCTAGTGGAACCACCTTTTATTCGGCGACCCAAGAGAGAAAGCCACCATGAGATAATTCTAGTCTGGACTTACTGAGTTTGCAGTGCCTTTAGATGTCCAAAAAGAGATGCCCAGTGGGCCATTAAATATGTGGATTGGGAGCCCCAAACTGGAGATGAGTTACAGCCATGAACGCGGATCAATTTGCCCAGCTTATGGAATACAAGCTCCAGCTCTTTAAATCCCAGTTGGTCCACAGAGAAACCCCTATTCCTAAGGTCACTATTACAACCACCGTTTGGTTCTTTCCTTCCCAAGTCATGGCCCATTGTGGTCTCCACATCACCATTTTGTTTCATATTCTGCCCCCACTCATGTCGTCTTCTCCAAAAACTCTTAAAATTCAATCATAACAAATAGAAAGTAAAAATCACAATAGGATACCACTCCATAGTCACCAACAAGAGGAGCGAGAAACAAACTGTGGACCATCCATACAATGGGTTGCGACTCGGCAATAACAAAGAACAAATTACTCATAC
Source organism: Indri indri (assembly GCA_004363605.1). Lineage (NCBI taxonomy): Eukaryota > Metazoa > Chordata > Mammalia > Primates > Indriidae > Indri > Indri indri. Next base: position 20,536 of record RJWJ010027699.1, read on the forward strand.
AGGGAACAACACAAACGAATCTCAAAAACATTACGGATGAAGTAAGCCAGGCATGAAAGAGTACATACGGTGTGATTCCATTCACATGAAGTCCACAAACGGACAAAATTAATCAGTGACGATAAAATCAGAAAATGGCTTCCTGGAAGGGTAGAAGGAAAATTAATCAAAAATGGGTACTTTGTAGGGTTACACAAATAGTTTGTTTCATTTGGTGGGGGGTGGTTACAAAGGTATAAACAACTGTCAAACCTCAATGAACCAAACACGTAAGATTTGTGGATTGTAGTGTATGTAAATTGTACTTTAATTAAAAATTAGAAAAATAAAATAATTTTTAGATGTCCGTGAAACAAATGTAAAATAGGAAGTCCAGGGCAGAAATCACATTCGTTTCAAATAAAATTGTATGTGCATAATATAAAGAACGCACCTATTCGAATGCTCAGCCTCCACTTAATGCCACCCTGCTTCAGCCAGTCTCCCCTCACCTCTGCCCCACCTCCATGACATCTGTCCATTACCTAGTTTCTAGCCCTCATGAGAGATAATGTAATGGAAAGAGCACAAGCTTTAGAGCCAGAAAGAAGAGCATTTAAATCCCAGCGCCATTTAATAGCTGAGTGCCCACGAGTGAGTTACTTGGCCTCTCTGAGCTTTCATTTCCTTAACTATAAAATGGGCTAGTGACACGTAGCCTACCCTGGAGGGTGGGAAACCTAATTCATTTTGACCTCAATCTGTACAACAAAATCACATAAATTGCCCCACCAAAAGCCTGGAAGTGCTCAGAAGATTGCTCACAGGCTGCGGGTAAGAAAGCAGCCCTGGGGCCCTGGAGTTAGGGTGTAGGTGAGCGGGTGCTGATATCTGGGGAAACGGCTGCTCAGAGGTTAAGGCCAGAGAAAGGCCACTCCTGGCCTGTGACTTAAGAGGCAGGTTTCCTGGTAAGGTTTGGCCACTGGAGGACCTTGCCCTAATCCCTGTGCACGCCACTTGACCTCAGCTACTCTGCTGAAAATGACCAGATCAGACTGGATCTGGGAAATTTGCTACCAAAAACACCGTCTGGGGTTTCCCCATAGGTAGAGGAGATAAAGGCAGAACTGAACTGGTTCTGCCTGAAATAAGGTAGGGAGGGGCCAGACCCTGTGCTCTCAGTTCTCCTCCCCGACCTTAGGCTTTCCAGGACATAGTTTGAAATCGCAGGGACCAGGTAATCCCTAGGGACTCTTTCAGCTCTGCCTTATTCAGTTCACTGAGCACCTGTTACTTGTAACAGAGAGAGCCTGTATCTGCAGCCTGCCGGGCATCTGGCAGGGGACCGAAGGTACACCTAGAAATAACTCTGAACAAAGCAGAAAGTGCTTCGTGTAGCCAAAGAAGCACGGAAGTGCAACAGAATAACCGTATCCTCTACACCCCAGCCCCC
>RJWJ010027700.1:0-21998 GCA_004363605.1 Indri indri
ATCAGATATGTACACAAAGGTTTGTGGACAAAGCTATTCACTGGATTATTAATTTAATAACTAAGGTCAGGTGCAGTGGCATATGCCTATAATCCCAGCACTTTGGGAGGCTGAAGTGGGAGAATTGCTTGAGGCCAAGAGTTCTAAGTTGCCGTGAGCTGTGATTGTGCCACCGCACTCCAACTTGGGTGACAGAGTGGTACCCTATCTCTAAAAAAATAAAATAAAATAACTAAAACATAGAAATAATCTAAATGTTCAACAATAGAGAAATGGTTAAATTATGTAACAGTCACACAAAGGTCTATTAAAAATCATGCTATCAGAGATACTTAATGACATAAGAAAACATTCATGATGTAGTGTTAAGTGGAAGATAATTTGTATAGTCATGTAAAAACAGAATGTCATTTCTATGTGTATTCAAATAATATGTATTGAATTCTAACAGACAATGGACATTGAGATTCATTGATATTGAAGTTGTCATAATTTAACCAAATTGCTAATCCAAAGTGCTAATCTAAAATTTTATACGGTCTCTCCATTACTTTAGGGAACTCTGTCCAGAGTTTCTAGCAGAGACTGAGGAGTCAGCAGAAACTGAGGTTAACCCTGCCTCTGCCATTCACTAGCCAGGTGACTTCAGTGAGTTCCTTCTCCTCTCTCAGCCTTAGTTTCCTCTTCTGTAAACCCCCACCTCCTAGGACTGCTGTGAGAATTAAGAACATACATAAAAGCCTGGCCCAGTGCCTGGCATGCAGTGGACAATAAACATCGGTCTCTTTCCTTTCCTGGCTCTTAAACTATCAAAAGGTCATTCCCAGCATTCACAGGATTAATTTGACTCACAGAAAGTATTTTGCAAGATTCTATGTATGGGACTTGTTATTCATAGTACAATTCTTTGCTTTATATACTTTATAATACATGTGAACTTTCAAATGATAATCACATACATCTTTACGTCATTTAAGTGATTCACGCATAAAATTCCTAGATAAGAGATGATGGAAGAAGTTGCACAAGGTTAAATATGAAGTAAAGACATTTTAAAAAATGATGTAAGATACGAAACCTATGGCTAAGGTGGTGCTTATCTCATTAACGGATTATGTATCCTTAATCCCAAGTTAGACTCAGTGAACGAACTTCTGTTTGCCACTGTACAAACAATAGTTTTAAAGCATTAAAAAAAATGTGTGGTGATATTTCCTTCAGCTAAATCACCACAAATAGTCCTTTTAAACATTTCCATCGTTTTACCTCTCAGTGCCATATGACCTTCAGTGGATTTTACTCCTGATGCTTAGGTCCGCCATTCTGGACTATACGCATTATCCAAAGCAGTTGTCTCCCTTGCAAATCACAAATGCAATATATTGAGTGAGGCTTTTGTTAAATGAAATAAATTATTTTCTAATGTCAAGGACAAGCTATTCCCAGATTCGTTATGTCTGAAATTTTTTTTTCTTTTTGCAGAAAATGGAAAACTCAAGTGAGTAGGTGTCACTTGCAGGAAGGATGCTTGGTGATAACAATTGTTACCAAAATTAAAACACAAGCTGGGACAGCTGCATTTTTGAGAACAGTGAGTCTCAGAAACACAGTTTAAAAATCCATAACTATATTGCAAGTACAGTGGACAGCCTGGATTGCTGAGTTCCCGAAATTTAAGAGTATAGTTTGACATTTATACTCTGCATGGATTTATTTCTAGACTGAGGGCTATTCTTTTTAAGCCAAGATATAAGAAAAATGCTGAGGTATGTACACAAGTGTTCTGAAAGCTTTATGATTTATGCTACAAAAATTCCATTATGATGTTTAAAATATTCAGCAATAATAAAGTCTGATAATTTTGACAGGAAAATGATTTATGAGAACACAAAATGCATAAATTAAGAGATTTTATTTATTCTGTTTTTCATACACTCTTTAATTGGTAAGCAAAGATATTTCCCATGTTTTTCCCAGACATCATTTTTTTACACTCATTGTTCCTATTTTTATGATAGGAAGCCAAAGGACCTTAGTAGTAAAAACCTCACTGGGTCTTCTAAAACTATATTATACATCGCATTTTGAAAATAGAGTCAGACAGTATGTATTAATCATCCCTTACAGCTAAAAAGAGAGCCCTTTTGTGAAAATTTAAAATACTATAATATATAAATGAATATGTAACATATATAAATGTCAACACAATTTTCATTTAAATCAATAGTATATTGCCTAGCCCATAATTTGACTAAGTACTGTCTTTGCATTAAGCACTCTGTTAAATGTTTTGCATCATCTCATTTAAATGTTAAGATGCCCCTATGAGTAACATTGTCTCTGTTTTGCATTGAGAAAATGGCGGCTTTAGAAGGCTAAGTAATTGATGGCACACAGCTCATATGTCTAAAAAACGGGACTCCAACCCAGGTTAGTCTGACTTCAGAGCCCATATTTTAAATGTTGTGTTATCCTCGAATAAGAAGATTCATCACCAAAGAAATTATTGATTCAGTTTTTAATTTAATAAAAAAATCATTTTTAACTACATCATTTACTTCTATTTAGTATTGATTCTCCTTTATCACTATACACAAGCAAGCCACATCCGTGATTTTGACAATTGCTAATAATAATGATGTGCTGCTTATGTTTTTTGAAGATTCAATATACTATGCTTTATGATCAATTTCCAGCTTCCCACTTACTCTCATTAATATAAGAGCCTACTGTAATGTAAGAGCCCCACCTACTCTAACTAACTGAAAGTCCCAAAAAATTTCTATAAGGAAGAATGGAAGAGTGTTGTTATACTCTTGCAGTAATATATCCTTTCGAAAAGTTGGGCATGCGTGTGTACACAGGGCAGGGGTAGGGGAGGCAGGAGATGTAGCACAATCACCGAATCCAGAATTATCCTCCTGCAGCATTTCTTGATCTAGTAGCTTAAACGTACAAACAATGGAAGAAGCCTACTTTACCATTCAGTATGTAAAAATCTTGTTATCTAAAGATGCTCCCAACATAAAGTGCCTTATGCTCAAAAGCTCACAGAAAACCAGGAATCAGGATTGCCAGAGGACAGTAGGGATGCTAAAGAGGTTTTTTTTTTTTTTTACTCTGATTTGCAGATTTCTTAGTAGGAAAAGCCAAGAGCAAAGTCCTTGCTCAGGTACAACAATCAAAGACAATTATAATGCTGCATCAATCTGCAAATGCTTCTATTTAGGCCAAGCATGTAATAAGTATGAAAGGAAAAACCAAGAGTCTTTCAAGCTATAACTCTTATAAAGTCCTTATTTGGGTTGAAAAATTCAAGAATAGAGGGGGAGATCACATGTTTATTGATAATTGAAAATCATTGCTTTCATGTCATGGAACAAATACTTATTACCTAAACAGATCATTAACGCAGAAAGAGAGAGAGAGAGAGAGAGAGAGAGAGAGAGAGAGAAATTGGTTGGGAGATAATTCATCTGAAAGCACGGGTTAAGAACGTCTTGAAATGATGTGGGCTGATTTTAGCCCGATCTGAAATAAGTGAATTAGTATCCTGCTCCATTCTCACTGTCTCCGTCTTAAAGAAGGACTAATGTTACACCATCATAAAGTGGGGTCTGGAAAAAAATGCTTGACTACTATATCTCATGGAGGAGTAGTCCCAGGCAGACTCTTAGGAGTGGTTAATAAAAGATTGAATACTTGAATAGGGGAGTTTCACAACCAATTAAAGACAAATAAGTCATCACCTCATTAACTAGTTCAGCCTAATTTACATTTTCTTTAAGGATAGGCTCATAATCATCAAAACTTCCTCTGCAGGATGGATTTAAGGACTTGGTGAGAAAAGTGTTAGACCGTTGTTCCCACTAAGGGCCCCGTTTTGGTTCATGTATGTTTATAAGGATTTCTATATGGGAACGAACAACTCCGAACACATGCGTAATGGAAAAGCCACACATTAAGCATGCTTTATTTTTGAAATGATAGAACATGGGCAACACTCTAGCTCCCAAATAAAAATAATAATAATAGATTATTTCTATAATTATGTATAGATACATATATTTAAAAAAACCCTATTGGCTTGTTTTGAGCCATGAGCCTGAACGTTCATGGCTTTATTTATTTTCCTTTGTAAAAATAAATCATCTAGTTTGAACGACCATCTCAAGAAAGCAGGAGACCACCTTTCCTCTCTGAGTTCCCCCTTCTGATTTATGGAAACCACCAGGCAAGTCTCCAGAGCATTTGCTGCCCGTGCACAATATACACACTTCCGATTTCTCTAAGCTGTGTCAATATTAACCTGCCCAAATGAAAATGAAATTGTCTGTTTTGTTCCTCACTGTCCCCGCGCGGGGAGCACAATATGGCTCTTGTCAGAGGTGCTTCATCATTTTGGCTCAAGGAAACTGTTGGTACAGTTTGGGATTCGTTCTTCATGGGCAGATACCCTGATGGGTCTAATGAAGCCTTTCTGCTGACAACTCATTTGTAAAAATACCCAAGCATCACCAAGTGTAAGTGGGGAAAATGGTTGTGCCCCTTTGCTATCAACCCGATGAAAGTAATTACTTTTTTTGAAGTCTAAAAAAATCTATCCATCAAGGCACACACCTCTCGCCACCCATATATGCATTCTTGCTCGTTTCCATTTGCTCACTAATATACTTTATGACATTCTTAAATTGGAATATAATAGGGTAAACACCAATCTTGGAGCACACATGCAGAGCCAACAGTCTGTGTGTGCCATTTGTTGCAATCTAAGCTAATTACCAGAAATCCCCTCCTGAAAACAGATACACTCTGGGGTATGTGGTTTTATTTTTGTTTGGAGACGTCTGTGTGTGGGGAGCTTGAGGAATTCCTTTCCAGGTAAGGACACTGTGTGGTCATGACTTTCTGGGTTGCAAGTCATAGGAACTTAATCATAACTGCTTTTAGCAAAGAGAAAGAAAGTTGGAAGGATCTGGGGAATGTTCTTGAAGAAGCCAAGAAGAACCCGAGGAGAAGCTGGAAGAAGGGCAAGGGTTACCAAGGGTGTGCAGGCCATCCTGCCTCTCCATCCTCTTCTGGCTGCGTTCTGCTTTCCTGCAGCCCAATGGCATCTTCCACATGGTGGGAAACACAGGCATCTGCAGCATCTCCGTGCATACCTTGCAGATCTAGTCATGGCCCACTCCCTTTCAGCCTTGAGTTTAAAAACCCTGAAGGAAGAACTCTGGTTGTTCCACTGGGGTGGGGGGCCTAGTCCTGGGCAAAACCATTGAGGTGGATTGGAAAGACCACAAAACACAGACACAGCACTGGTTATCACAGGGTTGGCATATAGGAGTCATTTCCCAGAAGAGGGATGCTGAGAAGTCAACCCACAGGTGGCCACTCTAGCTATCAGGCACAAAGGTGCGACACACATGCACAGGCACGCGCACATACACTCTAACCTGCATCGGATAATTTCCCCAACCCCCGTTTTATTTCTAGCCAACCAAGTGCAGTTGTAGGGAGACGCATGATCTTGAAAAGGTAAGTATAGTAAGCTAATTTAGTTGACTTTATTTTCTTGGAAGTTTACACCCCAATTAAGAAGGGTATTCTAAAGAGAGATGGCAGAACAAATCTACAAAAGTGTTAAGCTTATGAAATGAAAATCATGCTTAATCAATGAAAAATACGTAGTACTATCTAAACAATCCAGGAAAAAGGGGCCAAGCCCCTTTAATCTTCATTCTTTCAGGTCAGTGTGAGGGATTCTTTTTTTGGCCCCTGAAGTCTTCAGAAACTCAAATCTTCCCTGTAGCTGTCAAACTTCCATTGCTCTTAGTACCATCTATGAGGCACTGAAATGCTTTAAATACAAATTAGAAATGATCTACAGGCCCTGCCTTCAAGGCAGAGAGTTACTTGGACTCACTCTGGTAGAACAAGAGTAGCATTTTAATTGTTATCATTTTATACAAGAGTTATTTATAGAAGGGCTATAAGCAAGCCAAATACAGAAAAAAATTAAATTTTTTTAGATTTTCATAAAAGTTAAAAAGTAACGTTAGAACAGGGGTTTTCAAGCTTGACACTATTGACATTTTGAGCCGGAAAATTCTTTGTTGTAGGGGGCTGTCCTGTGCACCTAGAATATTTAGCAGCATCTCTGGCCTCTTCCCACTAATTAATTCTGCCTGGTTTAAGAGGTAGGAGAACTATAAAAATAAATCAAAGATGGGGAGGATGTACGTGAATACTTTATACTAATTGGCCAAATATTTCCCTTTTCTAAGTTGGTAAAAATAAAAAATTTCCATCAATTGTCTTTTAGTTTACATTGGTATGCTTATAAATGAAACAGCATTTTGATTTTCTTAAACAAAAAAAATAGCAGGATGGTTTAAAAGAGAGAGACAAGATTTTATGAAACATCTACTTCCTGTTCCAGGAAAATGAAGTTTACCTACGAGTTTTCCAGAGGAGTTTTTTCTTCTTCTTCTTCTTCTTCTTTTTTTTTTTTTTTTTTTGGTCTAGCAAAGTTGTATTATTCCAAATCAGTTATGGGTAAACAGGGGCATTTTTAAACACCAAATTTTATATTTGGGATTCCTGAAAATATGTATACAAGCGGTCCCTGGGTTATAGACCAGATATGTTCCTGAGAATGTCTTTAGGTTGGATTTGTATGTAAATCGGATCCCTGATGAACAGTGCACATAATAATAACATACTATAATGACTCATATGTGATAACAATAATACAGTGTAATATGTAATAATAATACCCCTGTACTGTAATAATAAGTTACAGAAACAATTGTGCTCTTTATTTTAATTCAAACAGAACATAAAAACTCATATAAAAATTTAGATAGGAGATAGGACACATTTCAAAAAAGAATATTAACACTCACCTAGGCTAATAGGAATGTTATGCTTATTTTGATCTTCTAGCCAAATCAAAAATAACCTTTCCATTTCAATAATTAATCCACTACGCTACTTAGTAATAATTGATGCCTTTCACATGTTCCATTGTTTTCACTTTATCCTTTATAATTGTTCTGATAGTTGAGCGACTGAAGCCTAATGCTTCCCAATGAAGGTGGCATCTGGCCTTTGGTAGAACGCTCAATTATTTCTACTTTTGTTTCCATTGTAATCACCTTTCTCTTCGCTGCAGGCTCACCTGGACCTGCAGTGGACTTTCGCTTTGGAGGCATGGTCATAGGGTAAACAGACTCACCAAATCGAATAAAAAAGTTAAGTGACGCTGCACCAATGAGCCGCTTATGCCATGCGAGTTTGTTTACATGTGTGGAAGAAACTAGTTCCCAAATTATTAATTTAATTATTTAATTATTAATATAAATTATCCTTATAGGGAGCCTTGGGAGCCCATTTGTTAAGTACGGAACACTGTAAGCTGGGTTGTTGGTAACCCAGGGACTGCCTGTACTTATCTTTTAACTCCATAATGGTAACCCAAAATATGGTGGGTATTTGAGAGTATTGCCATATAATGCAACACGCCTAGAGCATTGCAACTAACTGTTCAATGAATGGCTAGCATCCTTGCCTGATAACTTAGGCTATGTGGAAAAAGTCATCAAAACCCAGTTCTTGGCTTGAATTATCTAAAACTGCCTATATCTCAACACTTTGTCAATCCTGGCTGCACCTTAGAATAACCCAGGGAGCTGTTAAAAATACATATATAAGTACTCAAAGCCCACCCCATGAGATTTAAGTTTAATTGGCTTAAGGGTGAGACCTGAGTATCAGCACATTTTTCAAAGAGTTTCAACTATTACTCTAATGTGTAGGTAAGGTAGACAGCAGTAGTCTGTATTGATACAAAGAAACATTTTCCATTTGTGCTGTCTAGCCATAGTTTCTACATCAGTGATTCTTGTTTATATTCTCTAGTCATAGTCACTGGGGAAAACCCAAATTCCAAAAATTTTGTTCACATTTTTGGTTTTTTTTAAAAAGTAGTCCTAACTTCCCCAAATGAGCAGATAATAAAATGTAGGGCTTAAAAGAATAGGTTTTGGAATGCGGCAGCCCAGGATTTAGATCCTAGCTCCACATTCTGTTATCTCTACACCTTTAGGCAAGTTACTTAACTACACTGAGGTTCAGTTTTTTCATCTGGAAAAAGAGTATAATAATCTACTTACAAAATAAGATAATAATATATAAAATGCTTAGCTTGGGATCTCTCACACAGTCCTCAATACATGGTAGACCCCAGTGGTATCAGCAGCAAGACCAAAAGTGTCAGCTACATTAATACTAAATTTATCGGTCAGTTGCAGTCCCTAACCCCTGGCCAGAGGACCGATCCTGGATACTGGCCCGTGGCCTTTTAGAAACTGGGCTGGACTGCAGGAGGTGAGCAGCAGGTGAGCAAGTGAAGCTTCATCTGTACTTACAGCCACTCCCCATCATTTTTATCACCGTGTAAGCTCTGCTTCCTGTCAGATCGGCTGCGGCATTAGATTCTTATAGGAGCGTGAACCCTACTGTAAACTGCACATGTAAGGGATCTAGGTTGCCTGCTCCTTGTGAGAATCTAATGCCTGATGATCTGAGGTGGAGCTGAGGTGGTGATGTTAGTGCTGGGGAGCGGCTGCAAATACAGATTATCATTAGCAGAGAGGCTTGACTGCACAATAAATGAACTTGAATCATTCCAAAACCATCCCCTCCACCACCACCAGTCTATGGAAAATGATCTTCCATGAAACTGGTCCCTGGTGCCAAAAAGGTTGGGGACTGCTGATATTAGGGCATTAGAAATTATCAATCCTCAGGGACAGTTTAGAGATTATGTTTCTACCTTATGTATGTAAGAAAGAGTCCTTTTCTATCTAAGATTCTTTTGTTGCAGTCATTGTCTAAATTATGTAAGCTATAGAATTTCTGATCAAAAGAACTGTCAGGTTTAGAGACAGCGCCTAGCAAATGAACCAGATAGTGTAATGGTCCAAATTAATGGAGAAAGGGTTCTTCTCCAGGTGCTGCCTTTAGGGTGTGATCTAAGTCAATGACCCTCAAACTCTAGCTGCATTAGAGAATCACCTGGAGGGTGTCTGAAAATACAGACTCCCAGGCCCCACTTCCAGAGCTTCTGACTCAGTAGGTCTGGGGCTGCCATTCCTAGCAAGCTCTCAGGTGATGCTGATGTGCCTGGTCTGGGGACCACACTTTGATGTAAAGCAATCCATTTTACCTTTCTGGGCCTCAGATTCCTATCTGAGAAAGAAAGAGTCCATTAAAGCAATAAAATCTGTGGCTCTACTTTGCTTGACTCTTTAAAGACAAAGCTATACAGTGGAATCCTTCTACTGTATATTTTTATTTATATTAGCTGATGTGATCAGGACAAGCAGTTGGTTAATTAAAAATTTGGTTAAAGAGGGAAACTTAGAAATGTAGCAATTTTATTTGAATTCAAACATAAAATTGTGCATCCATTTATAATCTTTTCATGTAGGATCAAAGCCTTTGAAAACACTTATTGAGCATGGGTTTATAGGAGCTTTCCAATCTCTTTGTTGCATAAATCATACATATAAAATATAATTTTCAATTTCTAATTTCAATTTTATTAGTGTGGAATAAAAAATTAGACATGTGTGAAAAAATCTGAACGCAGACTCTTTCTGCATTTTTACAACCTCCCCAATTCTTTATAGCTGTATTGTCCTAATTTGAGAGCATATTGTTAGTGACAGCATTTTATTCTTTCTAAAGCATTAATCTTAGAAATAACTATCTTATTCCTATTTCATCAGTTTATTCAAAATTGTATAATTATATTCACTAGTATAATTGATACAAACAGGTTTGGGAGCAGACACAGCTGATACTTGGTAAACATTAAATTCAGTTAATCCATGTGCACCCACCTGTTCATTTAAGAGAGTTTTTAGTTAGCTGCGAGCAATCAGCTGAGGTTATCAGTCAGCGCATATTACCGAGTACAAGGGAGAATGTTATTTAGTTCAGTACATTAGTTGAGGGAAGACTGAGTAAAAGAGATCCACTATCGGAAGCAAGTGTACAGCCCTACATCCTTACCCTTCAAAAATAAGAATTTTGAGTCACAAGATAGATGAACCCAGGCTTCCCTCACTTTAACACAAATCACCTGGGATTCTTGCTAAAATGCAGATTCTGACTCCGTAGGCCAGGGTGAGGCCTGAGAGTCTGCATCTCTGCAAGCTCCCAGGTGGTGGCCGTGCTCTGATCTGAGCACCACACGTCGAGCAGTGAGATATTAACCAATACTGTCAGAGGCTAGAAAAAAGGAGAGGATTTACCCTGAAGTAAAAATCAAAAAGAGATGATGCTGGAAGAGATGTTCTTCCAGTGAATCTGGAAGAAAAGGCTGAATATTCTTAACACTTCTCTTTTGCCAAATGAAGAACACAGAGAGTATGGGACTTATCTAAGCAGAGTTCAGGACCTTAATATGATGGAGGAGATGATTTCAGGCTGAGAATATAGCAACAGAACAGTGGCCTGCAATTACATTTTGTTAGTGACCAAAGCAAACCTCCTTTGCTTATAGGAAAGGAGTCAAACCTTCATACGCAGACATCCCCATGGCCCCCACCACCAGCAAACATTGAGTCCTCCAAGGGGCCCTGAAACATGCATTTATGTCATAGAAAATGCACTCAAACACATTCCCTAGGGAACGGCAATCTTCCCTTTATCTATCATGGTCTAGAGCCTCTAAGAAGTCTGCCCCCCGACACACACACACATTTGGTGTGGTTTTTGATGTGAGTTTTGAATCATCCTATTTTATTGCCTTTTATTTACTCTAACTTCAGAGTCAGGCAACTGCTAAAGCTTCCTTATTTCTTATGCAACTGCAAAGACAAGCAACCCCGTTCTCCATAGTCCCCAGTTAGCAGGCCCAATTAACTCAAGAATGCACAGTTTCTAGGTTGTGTAGTTTGTCTGTGTCTGGTTTTTCCTGGGGCTTGAGATGTCACATTAGTGAGGCTCAAAGAGCATCCATCTTTCCTACTCCTGGCCTCCAGCACGTTTCTGGCAGGCAGCTCCTTCTGAGATGAATTCAATGAGGGAGAAGTAGACCTCTAGCAGCCATTAGACCCTAAACCAAGGCTCATGATTTAGAAAACGTCTATATCTGTCTGTTTGTATTTATCTATCTCCCTGATTTTTCTCCATATTCTCAAGTCTGTTCTCGCTGTCATCCTAAAAGGCCAGCAATAATACCAATATGCCAACCATGTGGCTAGAAGTTTGGACAAAAAGCAATTTTCTCCTATTGAAAGATCCCTGCCAAACACACTAATATCTAATCCCCAGCACTTACTTATTGAACAGAAACTTCTGTAGAAAAATGCCTCTGCATAAAGCTGCAAATTGAGACACTCAACAGGTGAACCACATTCTCCAATTCAGAGGTGCATTTTCTAATGTGGAAAATCTGGAAGAAGCTGAGGGCACAAGCTGAGGTTACCCTTGCTTGGTAACCTCTGTGCCTTCCACCCACTCCCCCTCCAAATCCTGCCCATCTCACTCCTGGCTTCTTCCTCCTTCTGGAGTTACATCCTTTACCTCCAATTTCTCTAAGCTCCCAAATCATGCCCATCCCCAGCGTGTGCTCTAGAACAGTGGTTTCTAACTCGTGTTTGGTGTGATATTCCCCATGTCCTGGGCTAGGCAATAAGCAGAGACCATGACCTGGATGGCTTCTGTGCCCTCCGAAGAATCTTCCTGATAGGTGCTAAAAGTCTCTAAACAAATATACTGTTCAATGAAAACAACTGCAAATCACCAGCATTTCTGAAAGTCTGGGTAAAACAGACTGCTTAAAGTTTCAAGGCAGATGTTGGATGCAGCATACACAACTGCCAGTCACAGGGGACTTTAACATTTGAAAACTGGCAAGAAGGAAGGAGATCTCCAAAAATACTTCCCACGATAGAACTGGTCTTTGCTTCTCATCTCCATCTCTGCCATTTATATTGATTTTTAAAAATTTCTGAAAGTAGCTAGGCACCTGGGTAGCCAAGAAAATAACAGCAATTTTTCTATGTGCTTGAGAGAGACCACTCTTCCACCTGACTGGGTAGCCACAGGTATGGCTCCTGTGTCACTGTCCTCAGCCTCCCCCAGCACCATCCCAATGTACACATGATAGCACTGCCCGACAGTGAAAACACAGACAGTAACATCTTTAAGGACTCAAATGATACTGCTCCTCGACAGAGCTTGCTCCAAATCAGAAAGCTCTGAATTCATTCCTTGACTACACAGCATCTTTGGAATCCGTCATAAAAACCACAGATTTTTCTTTATGTTTTTTAAAGCCTAAGTGAATATGGTGGAGTCTAAGGTGATTAAAAATCCATACAATGTAGGGCCAGGCACCATGGCTCACGCCTCTAACCCTAGCATTCTGGGAGGCCGAGGCAGGTGGATCCTTTCAGCGCAGGAGTTGGAGACCAGCCTGAGCTAGAGCAAGACCCCCATCTCGACTGAAAATAGAAAAAAAAAATTAGCCAGTCAACTAAAAATAGAAACAGAAAATTATCTGGGCATGGTGGCTCGCACCTGTCGTCCCAGCTACTCGGGAGGCTGAGGCAGGAAGATCACTTGAGACCAGGAGTTTGAGGTTGTTGTGAGCTGGGCTGACGCCATGGCACTTAACTATAGCCCAGGAACATACAATGTTTAAGGATAATGCTAGGAATTTTTACAATATCGGAGGTCAGATAATTCACCACTTTGCCCTATCTTCACACAATTTCCTACCCAGAAAAATATATAGAGTGTCATTTTATTCTTTTAGAATTTTTGTTGTTATTAATTTTATGGCCCATAAAGTGATTTTTTTTTTCTTTAAAAAAAAAAAAAGCAGTATGTTTCCAAAAAGTTTTAGGTTTTTTTTTTCTGAAAGGTAGATAACATTAATAATTCCAATAATCCCGTAGCCAAAAGCTAGTTAGATTACCAAAGAACAGTGTTTATTGAAGGCCTTTCACATAGGGGATTCGGGTAATTCTATGGAATGGCAAATCAGGTCTGGGCGTCGGGAAAGCAAGTTGATTTTTCTCTGTTTCCAGATTTGGCAGCATTCAAACACTTCTGTGGAAATGGGGGTGGGTAAATATTTGTAAGGTCCCTTCGAGTTTTCAAATTCAATGATTTAATAATTCTAAGATGAAAGGATGTTCAGAAACAAGGGGTCTGATCAGGGACAGAGGAGAAGGTGAGATAAGCACAAAAATGTTTAAATTTTAAATTATTGAACCTACAGGAATAAAGGTGGTGATATACTGAAGCAATAAAGACCCTTGGGCTCTCAAATGAGGCAGACTTTTATTTGAATCTCAGCGATGCCACTTCTCGGTACCCAACTTTGGGTGAGATATTTAGCCTCGAAGCCTTGGTTTCTGCATCTGAAAATAACACCTACTATAATACATAGTTTATGGAAAGGATTAAGTGAGACCATTCATATAAAATGCTAGTGCAGCCTTGGAATATTGGAAATAAGAAATACTCAGTTTAAAATATAAATAGGAGTTTAGTTTGTCACAGACATGTGCATTTTTGTCTGTCCATCATCCCTTCTCTTGAAAACGAATGCCGTTCACTTCATGTGGCTAACATGGGGCTGTCCTTACCCCAAAACTGAGCCCTAGGTGTGGCAGATGATGCAGGCCTAGCTAAACTCTACTCCAACCACTTGGCCACAACGATGGTTTTGGGAATCATACGAGACCTGAGATAGACTAATGAGAGACTTATAGGGTTTTGTGAAACTCCCTCTTCCTCTGAGATCCTGAGATGTAGGGATCACACAAGTTTGGAGCTGCCCATGGCCGTCTTCGGGCATCCTGGAAGCAGTCTCCCTGAGAATGAAGCCAACTTTGGGAAACACGGAGACAAGAGGTAGATTAAAAGAGATAAGCCCAAGGGCATGGTTTGACTTTGAGTTTAAGAGTATCAGAAGCTAGATCTATCCTGGATTAACAACATAGCAGTTAGCTCATTGTTTCCCTTAAGCAAATTTTAGCCAAATTTCTGTCACTCACAATCAAAGAATTAGAGAGATAAATCTACAACTTATGAAAACCTACTGGGCAATTATAATAATGTAAGTGGACATTTACAGGAGCAGAGGCCACTTCAAGAGGAAATCTTTTCTTCCCAACATGACTTTTTACATTTTAGAAAAACAGTCCTCCACCTTTTATTGAGGAGGATAGTTTTTTGGGTTTTTTTTCCCTTACTAGTTATAGAGAGTGGCCAGGCCCATGGTGGCTGGCAATTAAGACACTGAGATACCAAAAGAATTGCGGAGCCTACCAGCTGGACTCCTAGAAGCCAAAGACAAGGAAAATAGCAGAAGTAACTGGAAGGCTGACCATGGGAGACTTCAGGATCATTTGTTAGGTTGCACCAGCCTAGGAAACTTTCACTGAACTAAGATCGGTAACATGGGAAGAATAAAAACCTAAAAGTGTTATGACACTTAAAAAGAAAAACTTTATGTCTATAGAGCAATGTTGGCTTTTCCATATATGATCAAAGTAATCTTAATTGATACTCACCAATTCTCTTACTGGTAGTAAGATAAAAATTAGTGATACCCATTTAGCAGATGAGAAGGCTGAAGCTTAGGAAACTTCAGAAATATTCCCAATGTCAGACAGTTATTTGATGGTGGAGCAAGAACTGAAACCCAAGTTTTCTAAGCCTTATTCTAGTACATTACATATGCCATTTGTTCTCATTGGAGGTCGAGTGTCATATCCAATAAGGACATAAAAGGAAACTTCTTATTTAACTTATCTTTCCTTTCATCACTTTCTCATTCTCTTATTATAATCTAAGGAGAAAATACAAGATGCCAAATTTGGATAGGTGATGAAAATACTTTGCAGCCTCATATCTTAGTAGAGTGTGTGTGTGTGTGTTTGGGTGTGTGTGTGTGTAGTCAGTAACTTTAAAGGGAGAATTTCTCTATACATTTATTTCCAGAAATAGTATAAGCTCTGTGGTGGTAGGCTTTCAAGAGAAAACCATCCACATTTTTTAATGTGTATTTTTAAAAAAAATCACATAATGCAAAATTAGGCAAAATGTCATACGATATGCCTTATGTCATAATTTTTTGTCTGGTACCTAAAATAAAAAGAGGAAGTTCCAGTGTTAACCTCTGGAAGGAAAAAAATGAACAGAAAGTAAACAAGGAACAGAAAGTGGTATGTTAATCCATTCATGCAGCTATAACCAAATGGCATAAACTGGGTAGCTTATAAACAACAGAAATTTATTTCTCATGGTTCCAGAGGCTGGAAAGTCTAAGACCAAGGTGCTGACAGATTTGGTGTCTGGTGAGGGCCTGCCTCCTGGTTCGTAGGCTGCCTTCTTTACACTGTGTCCTCACATGGCGGAAGGGGCAAGGGTCTCTCTGAGGCCTCTTTCACAAAGGCACTAATCCCATTCTGAGGGCTCTGGCCCCATGCCCTAATCACATCCCAAAGACCCCATATCCTAATATCATCATTTTGGAAATTAGGATTTCAACATAATGAATTTTGGGGTGACACAAACATTCAGACCATAGCAAGCAGGGCACAAGTAAGGCATTTCTCTACACATGACTTTATTTGGGGCTTTCTAGTATTCCAGTATCTGGCAGCAGAAGAGGTCTAAATGGAAGCAATTTTTGTGTCATCTGCTGCCCCAATACAGGTTTTGAGAACCATAAGCCTTCCTAGCCTCCATACACTGACCCAGGAAAGGTCACATATGTGGCAGAGTGCCATTCTTCATGCAAAAGGTGTGAGATGGTAAGCAGAGAGACTCTCCCTATTTCTGTTCTCACCGAGGTCAGCTGTCAACAGCTATCAAAGAGCTAAGGTCTTTTCATGTGCAGCTGTGTTCCTTCTTGGTGAGATAGAACTAAGAAACATGCTCATTTGTAGGCTTGCTGTACATAGAATGCACACGAAGATACCTTGTGCCTTCTCATCCTTATTTAAAGGTGAGAGTCTATTTATTAGTAAGCTGCCAGGTTGACGGGTCTAGGAATTATCAAGCTTCGGCAGTTGGTTGCCTCCAGCTCCATCCTTTCTTGAGCGAGGCACAGATGAGCACTCAAACCAGGCTCAATATTGAATCACTGGCAGTGCTCGACTGTACTGGTAACATGAGTGCGAGCAGACATTTACGGACACTGCTGCAGGGCAACACACATGGGCGTGGAGTGCAAGACCATACAAAAATCTTGCAGGGCTCATACTCAGAAACTGCACCAGGAGCTATCATAGCCTCAGGTACAAATTTACATGCAATAATTCATATTCTACCAAATAAATCCCAGCAAACAGAATAATGCAAAAACATATTTCCTGCTGTCAAGAAAATTTCTGGCAAAATTAATCAACCATTCATCCATTCAGGCTCTTTGCATACCCTTTTGTCAAAGAGGGAATACTAAGAGATTTCTTTTCTCTTCCACGCACTCATTTCAATGAATTGAAGAATCCATCAAGCTTGAGTTGATTTATTGAACTGTCTCTTAGCTCAGCAGTACAACTACAGCAAATGAACTGGTAACTTCTTCTAAAACCAGCAGTGATTTGATTCAACAATATCTGATTTATTTAACTCTTCATAATTCCAGATTTAACTTATTCTTGCATTTCTAAACAGCATAAATTTTTGGCTAAAACCTTGAATATTTACATGCATTATTTAGTTTTCTGATAG
Organism: Indri indri; assembly: GCA_004363605.1. Lineage (NCBI taxonomy): Eukaryota > Metazoa > Chordata > Mammalia > Primates > Indriidae > Indri > Indri indri. Next base: position 16,768 of record RJWJ010027700.1, read on the forward strand.
CAGTGATTAAAGCATGTAGATTCTAAGACTTTTTTCCTGTACGAGACTTTAAAAGCACATTTAAATTAGGTAGTTTTTTTTAAAGGATTTATTTAAAGACCTATAGCTTTTTTGTGATGCAAACTATTGTGGTGGTTAATGTTTAACATTAACATTCAATGACCGTTCACTCTGATTTAGAGCACGGAAACCACATAGACTGCTTATTTTCGTATTTATTTTTATCATTCTGCCAGGTGAGAAGAATCACTGTGAGGGGATATTTAAGGCGTAAACATTAGAGAGAAACCAAGCTGACTGTTTAAACATGGGTTTTTTTTATCACCAAACCTCGTCCACAGAACCCCATGGAGCCCATTCATCACATACTAGCTTTGTATTTTTCTTTGTAAAGATATATGACCTTTGCCTATTAGATTTCATTAACAGGGCACCATACAAGGCTCTTCTGCACATGGCAGGATAGAAAGCGCAACATCCTCGCCTGAAGGATTTGCAGGAACAGGCTCATCTTCAATCTTTGTCCCTGGGAGGCATTTTTAACACCTGCCAACCACAACACTATCATCAGAAAAACATTTAGAGATTTATCTTCGGGCTGGTAATTATAAGAGATAATTTGTTTGGAGTATAGATAAAGTTGGTCTAGCATAAACAAACTAGAGGCTCAAATTACATGACGAACATCATTAACTATTGATTTAACCACTGCGGGTCTGCAAGCTCACTGACAGTCTCTGAAGATGGCAGGTTCCTAAATGGTACCTTTGGCCTAAAAATTCATGAGAGTTGATGGATGCATTTCCATGCATGCTCAGAGTCATCCTGGCTTTCATGATTTTCCTTCTTCTTGTGAGGGTCTCACTCTGGGTACCTGTGTTTAGAACTCTGAACATTAAGAATTGTACATTGTCTGTTACCTTTATATTTTAGAATTCAAGATGCTTTGCTTTGGGAAGATATTTAGGAGGATGAAGTCAAAGGTATCATGTGTCAAAGACTTTGAAAGTCTTTGCAATGTATTATTATCTCATCGGGGCCTCATAATCACTCCGTGAAGTGGGCAAAACTGGTGTTGGAATTCCATTTTATAAGTAAGGAAACCCACAGGGAGGAGCTAAGGGTTTAAGGACCTCCATCGAAACACATTATGCATGGATTCCTTCATACGTTTCATTATTCTCACCCTGTTTTCCACAGAGAACACCAAATGGCAGAAATGAAACAGGGTCCTAAGGAGTAAGAGAAAAATCTCATGGACAAATATTAGATGTAAAAATAAATGCTAGAGGGCAGGAACAGAATTCCTGGTTTGGATACCAGCTGTGTACAACATAGCTCCACCTTTAAGCAGTTATGCAGCTCAACGTGAAGAGTTACAGCCTCAAGCTCTCAGTTTAAAGCAGGGCCTATAAACACAGTAAGTACTCAATAAATGACACTATTAATATTCTTTAATGCCATCATTAATAACAGTAACAAAAACAATGTGGCTGGCAAGCTCCACTGAGCCTCTCCCAAATATAGGTCTATAATTTCTTACCAGAAATCCCTGGGGCCAGGGATGTGTTTTGTAATTGAGAATTTTTTGTTTCATTTTCAGAAAGGTAAAATGGCGCCTATAATGTCAACTATGTATCAACCCCAGTTGAGCTTAGGGCAGCCCCCCTGAAACACACACATATTTATGCAATAAAATGTATAAAAAGGGATAAAGGCTATAAATACCAGGTCAGAGTTTGCTGCCACATATTTTCAAAAACCCTAGGGTTTTCAGAGGTTTTTAGATTTCAGAATTGCAGATGGGGTATTATAAACCTGAACTAATTCTCAACAAAATGTTAAATATTGAATATCCATTGCTCAGTGGAAAAGAGCAGGGATCACTTCTAATTATATGCTAAGGTAAATTTAGAATTAGGCATTCAAAGGTCATCTGGCTGACCCCCAACATAAGTCAATTCAAAGCAGAAAGCCAAAAAGCATTAAAATAAAATCCCATAACTATGAACTCTACTAGTTAATTCAAATGGTAGCTTGTCCAAAATTTGCATTTGCTTTCTCAGTGAAAACATTTAGTGGTTCCCAAATACAGCAAGAGGAATATTTTACTTGCTTAAGAATAAAAACCCTTTATGTTTAATTGAACATTTTTATAATTAATTAAAATGTAAATTTTTATATTTAATTAGCAATCTATCTTAGCTAGTGATCAAGACAGGTAACTAAAATTCCTTTAGTTATCAGGCATCTGTTGGCTGACTCAAGTTTTTATATGTTTCTGAAAATTAGAAAATTAATTTTTATTTAAAAAATGATCTCTAATTCACATCTCACTTATTTACGGTTTCTCCTCCATTCACTTAAATTAGTGAGGTTTGAACTCCATACAAAATGAATCCTTTCTTAAAGGTAGGGCCACAGTAGGATTTCAAAACTGATTTCTAGTCAAGATTTAAAGGGTAAGGATACACTTACAAAAATTTAAAAAGTAATCTATAAACCAGAAAATTCTATTAAGTATGAACCAGAACCAGAAAATTCTATTAAGTATGACGAATTTGCCAATCATATACGAACATGGCCTATAGATGCATCGTTGATGTAGGTAGTATCATTTCCCCATCAGTTGAGTTTTTAGACCAAATACACTGGATAGTATCAGTTCTCAGATATCTCAAGACAATCTATTTTTCTTTATGTGATTCTTTTCTCACTACAATATTGTAGTTGTGATCTCTCCTGAAGTCATCACAATATGTCTGGTATAACTACAAGAAGAGTACCATGGAACGGGTGCCAGCTAATGGCATCAGCTGTTAGATTCATGAACTATTAATAGAATACAGAGTCCAGAAAGCATATACAGGAATTTAATATATGCCAGGGTATCATTTCAAACTCAGTGGGAAATGGATATTTTGACTAATAAATGATATCAACATAATTGGCACATACCTCAAGAAAAGAATGATAGAATTAGATTTCAGATGTGTTAAAGGTCTAAATGTAAAAATGTTATATAATAAACTATTTGAAGGAAATCAAGAAGATTATATAATCTTGTTTCTGGCAGAGCTTATTAAGAACACAAAAAAACTCAGAGACCATGAAAGAAAAGAGACATATTTGACTTTATAAAATTAAAAAATTTAAAAACTGTGTGTTAACATATCATAAAAAAAATCAAAAGATAAACGATGGGGTAGGAAAATTATCTCCAATACTTATAATAAGCAAATATTAATCCTTAACATATATGACCTTCCAAAAAATCAGTAAGAATAAAAGGCAAATGGTCAATGAACATATGAGAAATTGTTCAGTCTCACAAGCAATCAAGAAAAAGCAAATTAAAAAATTATTTTTGTTTAATTAGATGTCTCAGATTTTAAAGGGAGGAAAAAATCTAGAGCTGCTAAGGATATAGGAAAACAGTTTTCTCAAATACAGCTGGTAAGAGTTATAACATATTGAAAAATAATCTGACACTATTAATATTAAAAATAAACATAGTTTCTAAATCAATAATTCAATAGTGCTGAGAAACTATTCTATAAAACAAATACTATGTAAAGATGTATAAATGAGGATATTTAATGCAGCATTATTTATGGTGGCAAAAAATTGGAAATAGTAGAGGGACAGTTATGTCCCATCCAGTCACAGCAAGGAATATCATGTTGACATCAAAACACTAAGTTAAATATAGACCTTTACCTGACATACATTAAGAGGAAAAAGAAAATTCCAGAATAATGAGCATGGTATGAGCCTATTGTTAACATCAATATAGTTACATATTCCATAACTCACATATATTTTTCCATATATATGTATATATGTATGCAATTGTGTAAATACAGAATTCGTTAACTTTGCTTACCTTGGGGGAAGGTAGTTGAGGGTTTCTTTATATGTTTTGTATCTTTTTTTTGATAAAACCAGCATGTATTACTTTTACCACTTAAAAAATATGTTCAAGAGAAAACGAGATAATAAAAGGAGCTATGAGTTTGTCTTTGTTTTATACTGTAAAGAGTCTGGATACTATGCTCGAGTTTGTCTAAGTGCACTAATAAGCACTAGTGGTTATGAGAATTAACTGAGGCGCCTTCAGCAACTCATTTGTTAAACAGTCAGTTCCTCCTAAACAAAATGCAAGTCATTATCTAGCCAAACAAAAAAAACCTCTGCAGATGTGTCTCCTATGCCAAGTTCAGAGGCTGTGTTGTTATAACCGTTTATTCAGTTAGCAAATACCCTTGTAGGATTTAAACTAGGCAAACCAAACATTCTAAGGTCAAGGCGATAAAGGGAGTTAAAGCACTCGATGAGTGATTAGGGAAAATTCCTTCCAGAGAAGAGGGTGGACCACAGAAGACTTCTTCGGTGGGTAGATGCCCCGCTGATGGTGGGCTGGACAGAAAGGGTCCCGGGGGCTTGGGGGATTACACAGATGGGGATTCGTCTCCCCCAAGGGTGGGGCTGTCTGCTCCTGCCTCATGTCTATGCCTCTCCACGGCTGCCTCCCATCACCCCTCTTGCATACTCAGCCTTAAACCAAGGCAGCCCCAATGCCCATCCCGCTGTAAACCTTGAAGGTGGGGTAGAATGAACTTGGTGAGGCTGTTAATCTGTTTTACAAAGGCATACTCTAATTTTGCCCTCTAAATTCTCATATGCTCCCCATTCAGTGGGTAATCTCTCTCTCCTCCCTTCGCTATCCTGCTCCTACCCCTGCTATGAACCTCTGCTTGTTTAATCCTCCTTGGGGAAGAAACCCTGATACTTTAGTCTCATCCCAGTGGAGCTCATAGCTCTCACCACATACTTGTCACAGCTGTGCCTCACCCACCACTCTACCTGGTACCTTGTTTACAGATCCCAGACCAAAGGATGCTGGGCACCATCCTGAGCCTTGATGGACATCGTTAGTTGGCTTCTCACAGCCGGGCCAGCTTCACTAGACGTGGTTGTTCTCTAGAAGAAGGTCTAAGGTCAAGCCCTAGACTTTCCTCACCAAGTTGCCTTACCATGACCATACACTCATTGTTTCAGTGAGCCATGATTTGGGCTGATAGTTATACCTTCCAGCAAAGGGGGGAGAAAACAGTAGCAGGCACTTATTGCTTTTGTCTACCCAGCACCTTTTCCTTCCTTCTGTTAACAGACCCCGGTCTCTGACCACAAGGATGGGCATGTGATCCAAGCGGCACTAATCATAGTAT
>RJWJ010027701.1:0-22003 GCA_004363605.1 Indri indri
GCCTTGGTGTGTAGATGCTTCACTCCAATGTCTGTCTCCATCGTCACGTGGCCTTCTCTCCCAGTGTGTCTCTCTTCTCCTCTTATAAGGACACCAGTCATGTTGGATTAAGGGCCTACCCTAGTGACCTCATCTTAACTTTGTAATAATATCTGCAAAGACCCTGTTAAAGACTTTTCCAAATAAGGTCACTTTCACAGGTATGGGGGCTTGGGACTTTAACGTATCTTTTTGGGTGGGACACGATTCGACCTATTGAACTTCCATAAATTATACTCTCCCTTAGCAGACAATGTATAGAGCATCATTGAACTGGGCCTAAACTGTGAATTCTTGGAATCACTCTGCTGGTGCCGGCTTTCTTGGTCAGCCCGGGAAACAAGCATTCTGGGAGAGTGCATCAGTGAATCCACCAGGGGGCACCACGTGACCAGAACATTGCTCAAGAATACCGGTGGTTTCATTAAATTCCCGTAAGTAATTTGTTCCTTAACTTTATTTCTTAAATTAGGAACTTTAAATTTGATAACCCAGAGAGAGGCAGGGATTTCCTGATTCTTCAATCATGGATTTCCAAGCAGCTTTAAAACTCATTGTCCACCCCCACCCCCAATGTGTAGTAGTAAATTACTGCTAGATCTACCAGACCCTTGGATTGCTCTAGAATGCCCGGGAGAGCTAAATTAGAGGGTCAGGAGCTCCCCACTGGGTCTGAAATTCATGCAAGTTCATGCCTCTAAGTTGAAGAGTAGGATGGCTGATCTCTCCAGGGCTAGGGTCAATCTGTCTCTGGGAGGTAATTTTCAACTCTAAGCAAAGCTGTACAAGAATAGATATCTGCATCAGGCTGCCACTTCCTTGTTGGCCCGTCACTCCTCCTGCCCTTCCTGCCCAAACACACGTCCCACAAGCCACACTGCACACCGGGTCCCAAAGAGCCCCCACGTTCCAAAACCACATCTCCCACAAAATTTCCAGTTCCCTTAAAAATGTCCAGCTCCCTACCTCCAACTATTGAGTAAGGAAAGGCGTCTCCTTAATGTAAATGAAATGTGAAATTCTTTCAGGATGATCAAGAAGGGGCTGGGAGGAAAACTCACAGAGCAGTCAGTCCTGCCGAGTGATGAATCTGCTCCCTGGGATTCCGGTGCTCAGCCTTTAACACAGACTCGGCCCACCTGAGATGATTTAAAGGCTCAACATATTCTCTCCATGGTTATCCTTACGGCATCCCTACAAATGGGGCCAGCGCTCATTCATTCATTCCACAAATAATTGTTGGGCACCTAAAATGTGCCTGGCACTAAGGCAGGTGCTAGAGAAGAAGACAAAAAAAGACAAATGAGAACAACGAAGCTCTGATCTCTTCCCTCGCAGAGTTTTTCCCAGGCTGGAGTGCAGTGGCATCATCATAGCTCACTGCAACCTCCAACTCCTGGGCTCAGTGATCCTCCTGCCTCAGCCTCCCAAGCAGCTGGGACTACAGGCGTGTGCCACCACGCCCAGCTAATTTTTCTACTTTTGGTAGAAATGGGGTTTTGCTATGTTGCTCAGGTTGGTCTCAAACTCCTGGCCTCAAGCGATCCTCCTGCCTCAGCACTTCCAAAGTGCTAGGATTATAGGTGTGAGCCACCGTGCCCAGCCGGCTCCTAGAGAATGGTGGCAGGGAGGTAAACAAACAAACAAACAAAAAGGAACTGAACATATTGTGCTTTAAGATGGAAACCAACCGTCTCAACAGAGAAGATCAAAGAAAAGTAGTGAGTCAAGATCCTCCCTAAGGAAGGTGAGAGAATGCAGAGGGAGGGTGAGACTCAGGAAAGAGCAGGAGGGCATTGCAATGGCAAAGTCCCCCTTTCCTCTGCTTTTGGAGGCAGCTCTTGCTTGCTGAATTTTGGTTGCTTCCTCTGGACAGGAAGCTCTGGCTGACTGAAGGAATGGATGACTCCTGCAGGGAAGCAGAGTGGCCTACTAAAAAACGGTGAGTAGCTTAAAATTTAGCCCATGGTATGTTTCTAACCCATATATATTTCTAACTGAGTAAGGACTAGAGAAATATCTCCAAGCAAGATGTCTCACTACTCGGACATACGATTTTCTCACCCACTGCACTCAATGCTCTATTCAACCTCTGCTGCTCTCTGTTTCATTTTCCACAAGCAGCAGTGCCTGTATCCTTTAGAAACAAAACCATTCCTCAACCTACAACAAGATTTCTCCAAATTTGGGATCCACTGCATTAGAAACACCTGGGGTGCTTGTTAAAACTGGCAGATTCCTGGGCTCTAACCCAGACTCCGTGAATCAGAGCCTCTGGAGATGGGATCTGTGAATCAGATCCCACCTTGTAACAGCTCCCCCGGGTGATTCGCAGTCTACAGTTTGAGAATCTGTAGAAATTTGTGCCTTACTTCTGACCAGGGCCTATACAAATGCAAAGCATTATTGTTGTACTGTTTATGATTTTGTGGGACATGTTGGTGATGGAAAGTGTTACAGGCTACATTGTGTCCCCCTACCATGTCCCCAAAACAAAAAAAAATATGTTGAAGTCCTAACCCTCAGTATCTCAGAATGTGACCTTATTTGGAAATAGGATCACTCCAGATGTAGTCAGTTAAGATGAAGCCATTAGGGTGGTCCCTAATCCAATACAACTGGTGTCCTTCTAAAAAGGGAAAATTTGGACACAGACACACACAGGGAGAATGTCATGTGAAGATGAGGAAGAGATAGGAGTGATGCTTGCTGAGAACACCAAAGATGGCCAGCAAAGCCCCAGAAGCCAGAAGAGAGACCTGGAACAGATTCTCCAGCAGAAGGAACCAACCCTGCGGACACTTTGACCTCGGACTTCTGGCCTCCAGGACTGTGAGACAATACATTTCTGTTGTCAAGCCACCCAGTTGGTGGTACTTTGTTGTTGCAGCCCCAGCCATCTAATGCAGGAAGGTGTCATGGTGAAACATTACATGCCTGCTGGCCTGACAGCTAGTCCACACAATTTCAGGGAAAGGAAGAGAAATTCTAATGGCTCTGACCTAAATCTCTCTCTCCTGCAAAGTTGCAGGGAGCATCAATAAACCCAGGAAACTCCTTCTATTAGGCCTCATTAGCCTTCCATTAAAAGGCACATATCACTAAGCTGATGGATGGAAATGGTATTGGTTACTGTCTGGGCCCAAATACAGAGCTGGTGGAACACAAATGAAGACATGTAAGAGGGCGAGAAGGACAGGCCGCTGAGAAGTCTAGAGATGCAGAGTACAGTGGGCGATCTTTGCAGTGGGAAAATCCCCACCCCAATCTCATGGAGCATACTGTATTTTCCCATGTGAAAGCCAATAATTCTCTATCAAAAATTCTAAAAACCAGCCCAGAAAGGGCTGCAAAAGGGCATGAGAGAACTTTCAGGGGTGAGAGAAAAGTTCCATAGCGTGACAGTTGTGGTTGTCGCACAACTGTGTACATTTGTCAAAATTCATTGAACTGTACACTTAAAATTGGTGAATTTTGTTATATGTAAATTATACTTCAGTAAAGCTGATCAGAATTTTTAAATCAACCCATAAAAGAAAATATCAGTTAAATATATTTGGTGGTGATCACACAGAAAATCCAAACAGGAAAACGAAAAAGCATTTGTTTTGTAAACCATCTTTTTAACAAGAAACCAGGCTGAAAACAGGCCATTCGATTAGAAACACACTATGGAAAAGAAACAGAAAAATTTTTTAAAGATAATTCTGTGGCACTTTTATCAGAATATGGGGGGAAACACATGCATTTTAGTATCCTCAGATAGTTAATCTGATAAATAAAATATGATCAACAAGAAAAGGGGAACCAGAACATCCTTTTTCTGAACACAGAACAAAAATTTAAATGACTCTGATGCATAATGTCTGGGTATACATGCTGTTAAACACAAAGGCTGAGAATCACCACCATTAGAGCTGGTGGAAGATGTGCTGGTAACTTTCAAATTAAAAGCTGAAGGTGGGAATTAGCATGTCACTGAACTAAGAAATATGCCCACAACTCTAGCATTTGATTTAACATTGTATAATGTTACATCAAACATTTGTAGCACATTCCTGTTAGATAACAAAAGTCTATATGCTTCCGGGGATGAGAAGCTCAAAGTTTAGTATTGGAGAACTGGATGTTAACTTCATATTATTTTCTACCTTAAAGCTAACTTGAGTTTATGCATAATTTATAGAAGTTCTTTGGGAATTTTTTTCCATCACATGTACATCTCACCCATGTCTCCATACTTACTTGGCATTACAGTGCAAGGAAGAACGCTGGTTGGATGTCACCCTTGACTGTAAAAACAGGAACAAGGAGAGCTGTCTGGCCAGGTGTTCTAAAGGCCCAGGGAAGTTACATAAAGCACCCAGAATAGGCCTCACTCAGCAGGGCACTATTTGCCTTAGATTCCCTTGCATTAAACAATTCAGTGCCTTCTGAAATCACACCTCTGCATTTTGGACATTTTTATACTGCATTTTTTTCTCTCTTACACATTATAGATGAAAAGGAGAGGTGTCTAGTCTGGTTTGCTGTTAGAGAAAAATTGCAACATTGATGCATGCTAGCTGTGAGAACTGGGCAAAATAGATAATCCATTTGGGCCTTTGTTTTCTCATCTGTAAAATGGAATAACACTTACCTCATGAGTTTGTTGTAAGGGTTAGGTTTTATAGTACTTGAAAAGCACTTAGCACTATACCTAGCACTTATTAAGTACTCAATATATATGTTGAGTGGTGTTCAATGCTATGGAGGGGGAAGTAACAAAGCAGGGGGATAGATGAGTGCTGGAGGAATGAAGTGCTGAGGTGGTGCAATTTTATATAAGAAAGAGGAGGCCTCCCTGATAAGGTGCCCCGTGTGCAGAAAACATGGGAGCTCTGAGGACATGTAGGATCTGGAATGAGAGCATTCCAGAAGAGCAAAAGGCACATGCCAAGGCCCTGAGGCCAAAGCCTGCTTGATGTGTTCAAGAAACAGCAAGAAGGCCCGTGTGATCAGAGCCAAGAGAATGAGAGAGTAGGAGGAGAGAAGGGGCACAGACGGAGGCCGCTGTGAGCAAGATGAGGGTTTTGAGCAGGGGGGGCCTGGTGAGACTTGTGCTTCCCTTCCCTCCCCCAACACTGGCTGTTTTAAAGGAGAGCTGTTCTTTATTTTTGTTTGTTTGTTTTCATCTTAATAGGATTGTTCTAGCAGCTGTGTTGAGAATAGACTGTAGGGAGACAAGCATAGAAGAAGGAAGGCCAGAAGACTAAAAACCGCAGGGAAGAGGCTTGGGATGGAGCGGAGGTGGGAGCGGGGCAGAGCAGCGTGAGGAGCAAAAGTTTTAGATTCTGGACGTCTAGAAGGCAGAGCCAGGCAGGACTTGCTGATGGAGCAAATGTGGGTGCGAATGACAGAGAGGGACGGAGCAGGACTCCGAGGTTTTGTCCTGAGCAAACTGCCATTTACTGAGACAGGAAAGAGCGCAGAAGGGACAGGTTCGGTTGAGAAATGTTTGGATGTTTGGTTTTTATTTTGTTAGTATAAAGAAGCCTAATAGGCACTGAAGTGGAAATATCAAGTCAGCAACTATATATAGAAGCCTAGGCAAGCAATAAATTTAGGAATCATCAGCTGTAGATGGTACTTAAAGCCTTGAGACTAGATGAAATTAACGAACGGGTAAGTGAACTGAGGCCTGGAGTCAGAGACAGAAAGAGAAAGCAGCACTCCCTGGGTGGGGGTAGGGCTGGTGGCCTGGGCAGCCGAGAGCGCTGTGCAGGAGAGGGAGGACGCCAGAGAGTTGCAGAGGGCTCCCTTCAGGTCTCCTACCGACCAGCGTGCGGGGAAGCTACCCAGGGCCAGGGAAAGATCCGGGAGAATAACCTCAGCACTCACACAGGGCCCAGAGGAATTCCTAATTCCACTAATCGTAAGAAACCTCATAATTCAAAGACACTGCATTGAGTAAAATGCTGCTCCAGGGCCCACCAAAAAAAGCTTAGAAAAGAGACCTGAAAGTATCAAGCTCTTTCCAAGTAACCTATCTGTATCCCAGAACAAAGCTCAAAAATACTTATAAAAATATTTATCTATTTTAATATACATATTTTATACATACAAATATTTATATATAATTTATAATTTAAACACACACACACACACACACACACACCCCAAAGTAAACGTCTCAATATCTGGCAACCAATAAAAAATTACCTGGCATGTAAAGTAGGAAAAGACCACTCACTATGAGGAGAAAAGTCAATCGATAGAAATTATCTCAGACATTACTTAGATGATAAAATAGGAAATGACATTAAAAGCATTATTAGAACTGTGTTCCATATGCTCAAGAAGCTAGAGGACAGACTGAGAATGGTAAATACTGAACGTAGAAGACACAGACACAGACACAGGTGCTAACATTGACTTCTGGAGATTAAGTGCGCTGCCTGAGAGGGGAAATACACTGGATGGGATTAAAAGCAGATTAGATAGTGTGGGAAAGATTAGAAAATTTAAAGACATAGCAATAAAAATTATACAAAATAAAGCACAGAAAGAAAAAAGACTGACAAAAAGTGAACAAAGTATGTTCATACGCGTTATGTGTATTTTACCACCATTGAGAGAAAGAATGAGCTGCTTAAAGCAAAGATAACAACATGTGTAGGGTATACAACATATGTAGAAGTATGACAGCCACAGAGAACACGTGCTGGGGGAGGATGGAGGTAAACTGTGTACTCTACATGAAGTGGCATAATGTCACTTGGAGGGGAAATGTAAGTTAAAGACCTATACTATAGCTGAGTGTGGTGCTCATGCCTGTAATCTCAGTTTGAGACGAGCCTGAGGTTCCATCTCCACAAAAAGGAAAAAAATTAGCCAGGCATGGTGGCACACACCTGTAGTCCTCGCTACTTGGAAGGCTGAGGCAGGAGAATCACTTCAGCCTAAGATTTTAAGGGTGCAATGAGCTATGATCGTGCCACTGCACTCCAGCCTGGTTGACAGAGTGAGGCTCCTGTCTCTAAGAAACAAAAACAAACAAAACAGTTGATGGCTGGGTGTGGTGGCTCACACCAGTAATCCCAAAACTTTAGGAGGCTGGGGTGGGAGGATCACTTTAGGCCAGGAGTTTGAGATAAGCCCATGAACACAGCAAGATCCTATTGCTACCAAAAAAAAAATTTTTTTTTAATTAGCTGGGTTTGGTGGCACATGCCTGTAGTCCCAGTTACTCTGGAGGGTGAGGCAGGAAGATCATCACTTGAGCCCAGGTGTTCAAGGCTGCAGTGAGCTATGATCACACTGCACCTGCACTCCAGCCTGGGCAACAGAACAAGACCCCATGTCTAAAAAACCAACCAAACAAAAAACCTACATTATAAACCCTAAAACTCACAAGTAGTTATTTCTAATAAGCAACAAAGAATATAAAACAGAACCACGAAAATGCCTCTGTCCACTGAAAATGGCCAAGAAACAGTGGCACCCCTTAGCAGCAAACACAAGTACACACATATATTAACAATTGTCAAAGTGTGTATTTTAAATACATGCACTTCTGTCCATAAAGTTGTTTCCATTAAAAGCAGATTGAGCTGCCTGGACAGGTGAAAACTCTGGCAGTAGCCATAATGTCTTTTCATGCATGTTCTCTTCTTTCTTTTAGGGACAAAATATCACACTTTTTGTCCCCTTTGAAACATGGCTACATGATTTGCTTTGGCCCATGAAATGGAAATGGAAATGATTCTATCAATTCCTGGTGAGATCTTCCCTGGATAATGCAAAATTGGTCCTATATCCTTCTCCTGCCTGAGTGATCCTGGGAGACATGTTCAGATAAAACTTTGGTCAGCCTGGTCTATGAGGGTCCCTGATAAGCTGAAGTCTTTCTACCAGTGGGAGAGGGCAGGTAGTCTGAGAGAGAAATGACCTTGCTATGTAAATCACAGGTGTGTTGGGAGATCTTTATCTCTGTAGCTAATCTAGCCCATTCTGACTAAATATTCCCTAATCGAAGATGTGTCCCATCATAGTACTTTTGTTTGGCAGGGGGAGGCAAACTGGCCCAGTGGCCTCTGAAGCCTCTTCCAACTTGAAGATGTGAGTTATAAGTCATAGGCTTCACCAGCCTGGGTGATTAATTAAACTTACATTTTCAAACCTCCACCTGTATGTGCAGAAGTTGGCTCCTTCTCAAGGTAAACTCAGGTATTTCTGAGTCCCCAAGAGTTCAGATACAACTCTACTCATGTTCTTCAACTCTAGCTACCAAGGAAAGTCACCATGCCACTGAGGCTGTGACCATGGATCCAAGTTGCCAAGCCCCAAGTCTCCTCCTTGGTCATAGAACATAAGGTCCTGCCACATCCTTAAGCATGGTCAGGGAGCAGGAAGCAAAGTACCAAACACTTGAAGGACTCCTTGACTTGGGAAGGGATGGGTAGGATCCAGTTTCAGCTAACATAAATCCTTCTCCCTTTATTTTTTCCTTAGACAAATCTCCAACATGTCTAGATTTCTGGATACCTGTCTTCACTTTCCCACAAACCTCCCCAAAAAGAGAAAGAGAAGGTAACGGGAAAAAACAAATTAATTTTGCAGTAAGTTTTCCTTACATACAATCAGCAATACCTCAGAATCAAAGCAGTCTCCAAGAATATTTAGAAGAAATGTATTTTCTTGGCCAGGCGCGGTGGCTCACGCCTGTAATCCTAGTACTCTGGGAGGCCGAGGTGGGAGGATCGTTTGAGCTCAGGAGTTCAAGACCAGCCTGAGCAAGAGCAAGACCCCGTCTCTACTAAAAAAAATAGAAAGAAATTGGCTGGACAACTAAAAATATATAGAAAAAATTAGCCAGGCATGGTGGCGCATGCCTGTAGTCCCAGCTACTCAGGAGGCTGAGGCAAGAGGATCGCTTGAGCCCAGGAGTTTGAGGTTGCTGTGAGCTAGGTTGACGCCATGGCATTCTAGCCCAGGCAACAGAGCGAGACTTTGTCTCAAAAAAAAAAAAAAAAGAAATATATTTTCTTTCAAAGAGCCAAAGTTACTAGCATGCAATGAATCTTCCAGAATATTATTTAATACTATGTTCGGCTCCTTCAAACCTTAGCTCTTTCGTATTTCTTTTTCTGTTTCTGAAATGGACTTTACAATTGCAAACTAAATGAATGATCTCTTTGTGTGGTTTTCCCAAAACAGTCTTTCCCAAAGGCCTATCAAAGTCTTCATTTTGCACAAAATAGAAAACTGCTCACAGCTTTGAAATGACAGTGTAATTTTTATTGCTACCACCCTGTCTAGGTTTCAGGGAGCTCAGGGTCCATTTTGTCAATATTGCAAACTACATCCCAGTGATCTCCTTCTTATCCATAGCAGTTTCTAGCAGGAAGAAAACTTGGATCTACAGAATGGGAACAGTCTTCAGGTGATGCTGTTTTTCTCCCCCTCTCCTGGGATCACTGTCTTTCCTCTGAAATGGTTTTAGTCAGAATCAATCTGCTATACTCAGGAACCTAAATCAAACCTAACATACAGAAAGCCAAACAAGAAGGCAACAACGCACCTGAGCCATTGAACAAAAATACATACAAGACAATTCTAGGAAATTACAACTCTCACAATATTTCAACATGGGGCCTTCTCTGTGATTTAGAAGCAAGGACATTTTTTTGTTATTAGGATCAGAGAAAAGACTCAAATGTGGAGCCAAGGAGCCACTGGGGAAGAGGGAAGGTCTGGTGCCAATTTATGTGGGAAATGGAGCCAAACGGACTCAGAAAAAACAATGTATGTACTGGCATTTTCCACACAGTCCAGGCCTCTTGGGAGCTTAGCCAAGGATATTTTTAGTATTCTACTAGGTATTACGAACAAGGTTGGGTCCTACGAGATGCGACGTGGCCCTGGTCATGCTCAGGTGGACCAAACGCCCAACCAAAATTCTGTTTCCAATGAATGTTTATCTCTGCATTTCCCACATAAGGGGATTCTGAACTTGGTCCCGATTCCTAACCTGGGGAGACACAGCCCCAGATCTGGGCCAGCAAATGCTTCTCACCCATAATCCACATTGCCCTAAAAGGGGATAGAGAGAGTCCGCTGTCTACAGTCTTGCGAGGACTTTCCATTACCTTGCCATATTACGTTTCCGTCATTTTGTCCCAGACACCCGCCCAGCCCCATCCGAGGGCCTGGCAGGTGTGCAGTGGAAGCTCGGCTGCCCAGCAGGTAGAGCCGCATTCCCACTCACGGGGCAGCCTCGGTGGACACCTGGGCCTACGGAGTTACACATTAACCAAGTTCTGGCGTAGACCAACAGCTTAAAGGAAGTTTTTTCCTGGCTTAGGGCCGCAAATGACGACCGAAGACAAGGTCTTTACTGAGGCCGGCCAATGTGGCAAGAGGACTGCCTTCCTCCCAGGTGTAGGCACTCGGTCTCCTCTGTCCGAAGGAGGACCCCACTGTCCGCTGTCCTCCGTCACCCGCAAACCTGCCGCCCGCCCGCCCCACTGCGCCCCGGATATCCTGGCTTGGCCAGCCGCGCCTGCAGCTCCCCGCGGTGCGCACCCCCCGGCCGGGCCCAGCAGGAGCACGTGCTGCTGCTGTGCGCCCCCGCCCCGGCTTCCTGCGCGCACGCGCCCCCCAGCCCCGCCCCCTCGCTCGCACGCGCCCCGCCCCGGCATCCCGTGCGCACGCGCGGCCGCGGGCGGCCCGGCCTCCCGGGCACTCTCCCTCTCCCGGCTGGCCGGAGGGGTGGGCGGAGGGCCGTGCGCTTGCGCGGAGCCGGAGTCCGGCGGGGCCACAGCCGCGGGAGGCCGGCGGTTGCCGTGGGGACCGGCTGGGTCCCTCCCTCCTCCGGTCCCCCGCCCCAAGCCTTTCCCCACCGAGACGCGGCTGGCGGACCCCGGACCGAGCTGCAGCCGGTGCCCGGCGAGAGGCGGCCGCTCCCAAGATGTCGCAGACGGCCATGTCCGAAACCTATGGTACGGGGCCCGGCGGGCGCGGGGGTCGCGAGGGTGTCGGGGGCGCAGGCCGGGGCGGGGGCGTCTAGGCGTCGGCCCGGGGGTCGCGGGGTCCGGGGGCTGGACTTGGAGTGCGCGGGCCCGGCCGTGCGCGGCCCATCGCCGTGATCCGCTTTTGCAAGTTTGCTCCTGCTTTTTCTCCGCGCTTGCATTCTTGGCGTTTTCCTTTCTGAGTTTAATTTAAATAGCTCAAGGTGGGGAAGCCAGACTGATGTTCAGTTTCAGCTGCGATATTTTCCTTAGCGGGCGATGTGAAGGGCTTAGGGCGACGCCTGTATTTCAGTGTGTTCCGCAAATATTCCAGCTTGACCTTTCCTCGTTTGGAATTCCTTTCCTTGCACCGGGATTACAGTGAGGAGTTATCAATAGACTAATCCGTTTCTTCCTCCGAGACCTCTTCGTTTATTTCTCTCTCTCTTTCAGGGGTGTTTAGCCCTTTCTAGGTTGCATTGTGGCTGTCTATAACGTTGTCCTTTCTCTTTTGTAAGACTGTAAACACCTTGGAAGCAGAGCCTTGTCTGTTTAATCTTTGTTTCCCTTACAGCACTCAGACCTGGAGGGGCTGAGCAAATATTTTTTGAATAAATGAAAGCTTTTCCACCCAATTCATATGCGGTGTTGCTTTTTTTTTTTTTTTAACCTGCGTGATAAAAATAAACAACTTGTACTTTGTTATTTGTTATCAGGGTTGAGTAGATGTTTGCGTACCAGTCCTTAATCACTCTTTCAGATGTGTATGCATTCTCAGATCAAGACTCTGATTTGGAGTTTTACAGTCCCAGAGAGAGGCTCAAGTTCAAAAGTATATAAGCTCAAGCCAAATCAGTCTTGTCTCCATCTGTCTTGGCATGCTGCTTCCTTCCCTTCCCCAAACAGTGGAATGGCATGAGGAGAGCAGGCACCATGCTAGGAGGGCTTTAAATACTGCAGGAATGCAGCAGACGTGTCTCTGGTCTCTAGTGGGGAATACAGGATTAACCCAATTATGACACTAATGCATGATAATTAAAAACCAGGCAAGAGTTCTGAAGGAATGTGATCTGTGAAAGTATGTTAGAAAGTAAGGTGATTGGGTGGTTAGGGAGGCATTAGCAAGGCAGCACGTGAACAGCTGAGGCCTGTGGAAAAGGCAGTTCAAGAAAGGGAGTACGGTTGAGCACCAAGCTGGGGAGAGAGGAGAGAGGAAGGCAGGGAGGAGAGGGCTTTCAGGAAGGTTTCAGTCTGTTTCCTGAGAAAAATGGGAGCTCTTGGAAGGGTTGGCCCACGTTCCGAGACTCCTGTGACTGGTACTGCCCTTCTTGGTGACACTGGGCATGTCTGTTCCTAGAAGGCTTAGGAAATCCTTCCATAAGTCACCGGCTTTGTGAGGACAAGTGTTGCAAATGCTCCTGTGAAATGCTAGTGCTCTGGTTCTTCCTGTAGAGGACCACAGTCAGAAATGTTGTAAAGAAAATATGTTCGTTAGTAATTTTTGTTAGTTTTGCACTTCTTTATTTCCAGGTGCTCCTTAGCCCACACTTATTTCCTTTAACCTGCGGCAGTAGCACAAGGGAGGGATGAAAAGTCCAAATAAGAAAACCAAGTGGAGGTTGTGAATTAGGAAGAAAGGACTGGAAGAGTTTAGGAGAGAGGGCTTTTACATCTCATTTTTCTTACATGACATTATAACAGCTGATAAAATAAAGCATACCTTTGGTATCGCTAAGTCAGTTTAGACACAGTTCGTGTTGAACTTTTGAGCATCACAGATTAACTGATTAAACTCTGGTCATATGGCTTTGGCCATTAGTATTCTTATTTCATGGTACCTTCCAACTGTGTTTTTACTTTTTACTAACTCAGAATTTAATCTTTTCTTCCAATAGAGGAAATCAGAGGAAACTTATTGAAAAGTAAGAGAAACTAATAAATTAAAAAATTAGTTTTAGAAAGAGCAAGTGTGGCAATTGAAGTTGCCAACCCAAAATAAAAATCACGGAAAACCAAATTCTAGGCTGTCACCTTCACTTATCATTGGGCTACTTGCATGGCATTGCTTCCCAAAAGTAAAACAATCAGGTTCCCTCCTCTGGACACTTGCCTCTTAGCTGGGAAAGGAATGTCTGTCTAACCTTTAAACTCCTTTGTACTCTATGCTCATTTTCTCTTCTGTAAAAGGAGGCTCTGTGTATCTTGCCAGAAGTATGATGAGAAATTGAGAGCCAGTGCATAAAATGTGCTGTTGATGAGCTACATCTACCTGCCTTTTAGCATAATGAAGCGTTATTTCATCTTCCTGAGACTGAGTAGTGTTCATCATTTTGTTGCTCTGAAGCCACTAACCACATGAGTACTGTATGTAGTAATGTAATTCAAAATTGAAATCTTAAACAGATAGATTTCTGATTGAAACCCTTAATCTAAATATTAGTAACCTGAAACAAGGTTCTCCCAAATGTTATTAAATTCAGAACATTCTTAAAGCCCTGGCCAGTTAGTATGGCGTGGGACTTCCCAAGGAACTCCACTTCAGCCATCTGAGACCTGGGAGATCACAAGTTGGCCATAAGTAATTCCTGATGCCAAGCAACAATATTCAGAAAGGAGCTAAAAAAGTATATGTGATAGAGAAATGCCAGAAATTTTTAAAATTTTGTAAGTGCTGAGGCAGTTTGAGAGTGAGAAAAAAATGTGAAACAAATCTTTACACATTAGAGTTTATGCCATCCACGATAGGAACAATTTACAAAACAGAAGAACACAACTCAAATTGCTGATCCTGTGCTAATTTTTATTACAATATACTCTTTTTCAGAACGAAGCTTCATTTTGAAAACAGCACAGTATTATGGTATTTATCATATAATTTTGAGGATTATCACAATATTTTCTTTTAAAAATATATCGTTGTAAGCTGTAAGTGCTAGCCTCCCCCCACCCGTCCTGTGAATGTGACCTTATTTAGAAATAGCATCCTTGCAGATGTAATCAAGGTAAGATGAGGGCATACTGGATTAAGGTGGGCCCTGGTCAGTGACTGGTATCCTTATAAGATGAGAGAAGCTTGGACACAGACATAATGCAGGGAGATGGGATAGAAGATGGAAGCCAAGATTGGAGTAGAATGCCAAGGATGGCTGGCAACCACCAGGAATGAAGAAGAGGCAGGGAAGGATCCTTCCCTAGAGCCTTCAGAGAGAGCTTGACACTGCCAACACTTTGATTTTGTACTTCTAGCCTCCAGAACTGTGAGACAATCAACTTAATGTTGTTTTAATCCACCTAGTTTATGGACCTTTGGGATGACAGCCCTAGGAAACTAATACATAAGCTTTGGTCGTCAAAATATGATTCATGGAGAAATTTAGGCTTGATAAGGCAAGATGGAGTGAGGAGGTATCCTAGGAAAAGGAAATAGCATTTCAAAGTCACTTGGTTCCAATAAAGTGTGAAATAACTTGCTGTTAGGGAAATCACCCAAATTGCCTTTACCTTAGTTTCATCAAAGACTGGACATGTAAACAATGTCAACTCAAAGAAGTGTATAACAGCAAAATAAAGGACATTTCTTTAAGTTGAATAAATTTCGATTGTAAATGTTTGTATTTTTCTTTTTCTCATTCACCAAAAACTGGCGAACATTTCCCAAAGTTTGGGAAACACTATACCAGTGCTTCTCAAACTAATGTGCACACAAGTCACCCAGTGCATTAAGATACAGATCCTAATCCAGTGGGGGTGGGGAAGGGGGTTCTGAATGTGAGCACCTCCCAGGCCATGTGGGTGCTGTTACTGTAAGAGCTCCAGGCTCCTGGTCCATCCTCTCCCTTCCTTTTCAGGCACTGAGCTGCTCCCTCTTCAGATATGACAGCCACGGCCTTTCCTTCCACCTCTTTCTTCTGTGTCCTTCAACGGCACACGCTTTGCACAGCCCAGCCCAGGCTACCCAAGCCATCTGCCTTGCCTGCTGCTGTGCAGACAGAGCTCTTTGTAAATTGAGATCACTACAGATACATGGTCTCTGCTTCCAGCTGGGTGCTCAGGAGTACACACTCAGCCTTCCCTTTTCTTATCCTGGCCTCCTCTCCCTTTCTCCACATCAGCTGTTTTAAACCTTCACACACCACCTCAATCCCATTATCTCATTCCCAGTACATGACTCCCCAGGAGATGGAAGAAAAAGATGCCATGATAAGGAGACCGCTCTCCTCCTGTCCCCTCTCCAGCCTGCAAACTTCCTTATGTCCACACTCATCCTTAACCCTTTCCCTGTTGCCTCAGAAGAAGGCAGGTCTCTGTTCTTGTTTAAGACTAACCCCATCCCTGAAACGTCGTGCCCTTCCCCCTCCCTTTTCTGCAGGTGAGTTCCCAGCCATGCCTTCCACTTGCACCCTCTCTTCACCACCTGCCTCTCCCTCGTGGCCAGGCTGCTTATGAGAGCTGTCAGTGCTTTCTGTCTTATTCCTCCATTCTTGACAGTCTGTAACAAGGATTTGGCCCCTACCTCGAGTGGCATCAGTGTCACCAGGGATGCTGATGGTCAGGCCCAGGAGACACTTTGTGACCTTTATCTTAACTTAGCTTCTCTTTTCACATTCAGCCCTTATAAGAACTGCTTCCTGAAAACAACGTGCTGGTTTACAGATTCATTTTAATGTCTGAATCTGCAATTCATTATTTTGCCTTAAAATCTGCTCCTCCTCAGAACCTCCAACATTTCTTATCTCTGTTCCTGAAATCACTAAACCTAAGCCAGAAACCAAGGAATCCTTCTCAGAGCGACTGCATTCTACCCACTCTGCCGGGAAGTGAGACACGTGAAACAGATCCTGCAGCCAGAGGCCCTCGCTTCTTTTCTGACTTTTGGAAATCTTACAAGCAAAACCTTTGCTTGTGAGGGTGGGGGACTAGGAAGGCAGAGGGCGTCTTGTCCACTGAGTATGACTTAATTTTCCTGAAGACTCAAGGCCGTTGTCAACCATCAATTGCTGAACAAAACGTGCTGTGCTGTTCCCGCTTCTGGGCTGTCCCAGCCGCCTCTGTGCTTGCGGCTCACAGCCCCACTTTAGGATATACTTTGGATCTGCTGTGGTCTGGGAACTGGGTAGCAGAGGCTACTCGAAGTGAAGGCGGAACAAGTCAGTCAATTCCAAACGATGTTTCTCCTGTGGAGTTAATCCTTTGGCTTTGCAGTCGCTGTTTCAGTGGCGTGGAGGCCATTTTTTCCTGCTCTCTGTTTAGTCTGTGTTCCTGAATGGCTGATTGATGGCCCAAGACCTATTTCTAATTATTCGATACTCTTTCCCGTGATCTGATTTAACATTTCTCATAGGAAAAGTTAAAAGTACATCAGTAGGATGTATCTGTTTTAGATTTTCTGTGGTGGAATGTGGTCTTTCCCCTGCCTTCAAGCTTAATTCATTCCCAAGGAAACCCTCATCAAGTGAATGTAATTATCATAAACTGGATGAGGAAATTTTTCTTGTGATTTTGAGCCCTCAAGTTAACACTCATTTATAATAAACACCAAGTCTAATTAAAATAGACATAATTATTTCACTAGTTCACATTTAGCTATCTTATATAAGCTACCTAGGCATTTTCCTCCATTAATTACTCATTGATTCCATTAATTATTTCATTAAATATGGTTATTTAACTGCTCCCGTTAAGCCTTTTTGTGGTCACGAAACATCATACACTTAACATTCAAAACATTCATGTGATATGCAGCATTTATATCATCTACCTTCAAGCAAGAAGAAAAAGAAAAAAAAATCACATTATAAATACGAGATAAATCCATAAAACCAATGCAAATTATACCATACTCTGGTATGGGGGCATGATGTGTGAGACTGTCATTGCTGTAAACCAGCAAACCTTGAGCACTCGGAGGAGAGCAGAGAATACGATGCCGTACACTTGGCCAGAATGATGTGTGTGAAATCCAGGTTGCTCAGTATTAATTGAAACTTCTGATAAAGTTGAATTCTTACCACCTACTGAGAAATAACTCATTGCTCCTTGTGATGCTTAGTTTTATCTGTGTTAGCCAAAAACATACATCTTTAGACAGAAAGTAAACTATTAGACAGCCTGGCTTCTTACCTGCCTGCCTTCTGGCACTTTCCTTCTTAAAGCACATCCTTTGGTAGTTCAGTTTGGGGAGTGTGCATAGTAAACTCACAGAGTCATTGTCTGATAATATCACCTATTCTTTTATTTTTTATTAAACTTTCTATTTGGAGATCATTATAAATTCATGTATAGTTTTAAGAAAAAAATATAAAGATCTCATTTACCCTTTACCCAGTTTTCCCCCATAGGAACAATGTGCAAAACTATTGCACAGTATGGCAACCAGGGTATTGTTGATACGGATACAGGACATTTCCATCACCACAAAGATCTCTCTTGTTGCCCTTTTGTAGGTACACACTCTTCCCTCCTACCACCACCCCCTCCCTCGCCCCTGGCAACCATGAATTTGTTCTCCATTTCTATAATTTTGTCATTCTGACAATGTTATATAAATGGAATTTTGTACTTGTAATTTTGGGGGATTGACTTTTTTACAGTATAATTCTCTGGAGATTCATCCAGATTATTGCATGTATTAAAAGTTCAGTCCTGGCCGGGCGTGGTGGCTCACGCCTGTAATCCTAGCTCTCTGGGAGGCCAAGGCGGGTGGATCATTTGAGCTCAGGAGTTCAAGACCAGCCTGAGCAAGAGCGAGACCCCATCTCTACTAAAAAATAGAAAGAAATTAGCTGGACAACTAAAAATATATATGTATAAAAAAAATTAGCCTGGCAATGGTGGCGCATACCTGTAGTCCTAGCTACTCAGGAGGCTGAGGCAGTAGGATCGCTTGAGGCCAGGAGTTTGAGGTTGCTGTGAGCTAGGCTGATGCCACGGCACTCTAGCCCAGGCAACAGAGTGAGACTCTTTTCTCAAAAAAAAAAAAAAAAAAAAAAAAAGTTCAGTCCTTTTTTTATTGCTGAGTAGTCCTTGGTATGAATGTACCACAGATTGTTTAACCATTTACCTGCTAAAGAACATCTGGGTTGTTCCAGTTTGGGGCTATTACAAATAAAGCTGCCAAAAACATTCATATACAGGGTTTTATATGAACTTAAGTCTTTATTTCTCTGGGATGGATAAATGCCTTCAAGTGCCATTGCTGAGTGATGCAGTAGTTAAACATTTTTTCATAAGAAACTGCCAAATATATAACTAACATTTTACTTAGTGGTGACATCTCCAGCTAAAATTGTGGGTTTGTCTGTTTGTCCTTTTAGCTCTGTTTTTGCTTAACATTTTATAGCTGTTTGGTGTGTGCACATTTAGGATTCCTATATCTTATTGGTGGATTTACCTTTTTATCGTTACATAATGGTCCTGTCTCTTTGCTCTGAAGTCTATTTTATTTCATGTTAATATAGCCAGCCCTACTTTCCTTTGATTATTGTTTGCATGATATATCTTTTTCCATCCTTTCACTTTCAACCTGCCTATGTCATTACAATTGAAGTGGGTTTCTTGTAGACAGCATATGGTTGGGTCATGTTTTTTAGTCCAGTCTGCCAATCTGTTTTCATTTTTTACTTTCTGCCCTTGTGAGCAAAAGTCTGCCAATCTTTGTCATTTAATTGTTATATTTATTCAAGTTATGCAATTTTTGATGTAGTAAGACTGAGGTTCATCATTTCTTTGTTTTCTGTTCTGTTTTTTATTTCTCTGTTTTCTTTTTCTAGCCTGCCTCAATTGGCCCTTTTTTTTTTTTTTAAAGAATTCTATTTGATTTAGCTACATTTTTTTGAATGTATCTCTGATAATAGCTTTTTTTAGTGGTTGCTCTGGGTATTTTTTTGTTTTTTTATTTCAGCATATTATGGGGGTACAGATGTTTAGGTTATGTATGTTGCCCTTGCCCCCCCGCCAGTCCGAACCTCAAGCATGTTGCTCTAGGTATTACATTGTGTATACATAACTTATCACAGTTTACTGTTGACATTATTTTACCAGTGAAATATAGAAACGTTAATTTCTTTTACGTCTCTTTACCCTCCCTCATTTATAATCGTCTTAAATATTTTCTTGACATTTTAGAATTATATCAGGTAATGATATGATTTTTTTTTTCTTTTTTTTTGAGACAGAGTCTCACTCTGTTGCCCTAGAGTGAGTGCTGTGGCATTAGCCTAGCTCACAGCAACGTCAGACTCCTGGGCTCAAGCGATCCTACTGCCTCAGCCTCCCAAGTAGCTGGGATTACAGGCATGTGCCACCATGCCCAGCTAATTTTTTCTATATACTTTTAGTTGTCCAGATAATTTCTTTCTATTTTTTTAGTAGAGACGGGGTGTCGCTCTTGCTCAGGCTGGTCTCGAATTCCTGAGCTCAAACGATCCACCCGCCTTGGCCTCCCAGAGTGCTAGGATTACAGGCATGAGCCACCACGCCCAGCCGATGTAATTTTTCCTTAAACAGTTAAACATAATTTAGAAAACTCAAGAGAAGAAATCCTATTGTATTTACCCATATTTTTGCTTTGCATGTTCTTTTTGTTTTCTTAATATTCCAAGATTCCTTCTTTTATCATTTCCTTTCTGTTTAGAGAACTTCTTTTAGCCATTCTTTTGGGGTTGGTGATAAATTCTTTTAATTTTTTTAATCTGAGAATTTCTTGATTTACCCTTTATTCCAGAAGGATATTTTTACTGGATGGAGGATCCTGGGTTGAGAGCATTTTTTTTGTTTTTTGTTTTTCTTTCAGCACTTGAAAAATACTGCATCATTTCCTTCTGGCCTCCATGGTTTCTGATGAGAAATCTGCCATCATTTGGATTGTTTTTCCCCTGTAGATAGGGCATCTATCATTTTTCTCTGGCTGCTTATCCCGTTTAGGGTTGATTTAGTTTTTTAAATCTGTAGTTTTATATCTCTTACCAAATTTAAGAAGTTTTCAGCTGTTATTTCTTTGAATGCTTTTTTTCAGCCCCATTCTTTCTCCTCTCCTTACAGGACTCCAGTGACACAAATGTTAGGTCTTTTGTTACTGTGTGGTAGGTCCCTAAGGCTATGTTTATTTATTTCAGTCTTTTTTCTCTTTATTGTTCAGATTGGATACTTTCTATCATTTTGTCCTCTAGTTCACTGATTCTTTCATCTGTCCCTTTCATTCTGCTGTTGAGCCTATCCACTGAGCTTTTTTTTTTTTTAATTTAATTTAATTTAATTAATTTATTTTTTTTGAGACTCACTTTGTTGCCCAGGCTAGAGTGCCGTGGCGTCATCCTAGCTCACAGCAACCTCAAAACTCCTGGGCTCAAGCAATCCTTCTGCCTCAGCCTCCCAAGTAGCTGGGACTATAGGTGTGCGCCACCATGCCCGGCTAATTTTTTCTACATATTTTTAGTTGTCCAGCTAATTTCTTTTCTGTTTTTAGTAGAGATGGGGTCTCTCTCTTGCTCAGGCTAGTCTCAAACTCCTGAGCTCAAACGATCCACCCACCTTGGCCTCCCAGGGTGCTAGGATTACAGGCGTGAGCCACCATGCCTGGTCTGAGCTTTTTATTTTGATTGTTTTATTTTTCAATTCTAAAATTTCTATTTGGTTCCTCTTTAAATCTTGTTTCTTTGCTGAAGATTTCTAATTTTTCATTTGTTTCAAGCATGTTCGTATTGCTTGTTGATGAATTTTTTATGATAGCTGCTTTAAAATCTTTGTCAGGTAATTCTAACATTTCTGTCAACTTGATGTCAGAATCTATTGATTATCTTTTTTTTCTTTCATTTTGAGAGCTTCCTGGTTCTTGGTATGATAAGGGATTTTCAACTGACACCTGGACATTTTTGTATTACATTACAAGACTTAGATCTTTTTTAGCTTTTATAACTGGCTTCCTGTCTTGGGTCCTCCCTCATCACTACCAGGTGAGGGTAGAAGTCCAGATTCCTCACTTGGCTTCCACTGACACGTGAGAGGAAGTCTCCTTGTTACTGCTGGGTGGGGAGGAAAATGTTCTAGGGCCCTTTCCCCGTGATCTCCACTGACACAGTAGCAGGGGCAGGAGAAGAACTCATCACCCAGTCAGCAGAAAGTCCCAGCTTTGGTCTTCCCTGACACCCCCTCTGTGGGGGTATTGGTACACCTTGTTAAAGCCTTGCAAGGATGGGAGTTTAGGCTCCCCATTTGGCCTTGACTGGCGTGGACCATAGTTTTTGCTGTGGTGCTTGGCTGGAGGAGAGTGGTTATTGTGTAAGAGTTTTCTCTCTTGTTTGGCTGCCCCTTTCCTGGTCCTGTAGCTTCTAGAGGGAGCAGGCTTTTGTTGGGACTTTTTTCGTCTGTACCGATTGGCATTTCTAGGTTGCCAGCTTGTTCTGCTTCAAGTCTGGGATATATGCGGCAAAAGGAAAACCCAGGGAACTCACCACCATGTCATTCCTCAGGCCCTGAAGTCCCCGGCCCATCTGCCTTTTTCTCTCTGCCTTGAAGCATCGTCTTTTTATCTATATGTGCAATCCGCCACATCTCTTACCTTCTCTTTCATATGTTCTGTCTTCAACTCTCTATAACACACACACACACACACACACACATATATAATGTCTAGGGTTTTTAGTTGTACTTGATGAGAGAAATAGGGAAAAGTACTTCTCCTCCATCTTCCTGGAAGCAGAAGTCCACCTTGGCGTTAAGGGTAGTTTTTTGTACATCAAATGCTACATTAGGTTGTTTTCGTGCCCCCCCATCCCCCAGCCTGTGCATAGGGGACCCCATTGCTTCTGACCTTTGGAGTCTAGACACTGAGTTTCTTTGTAGGGAATTTTTCCTTTCTTTTTAATTGCTTTTACAGCCTTTGTCTTTGGTCTGCAGTTTCACAATTATGTGTTTATGTGTGGATTTATTCTTATTTATTCACACGATTCAAAGTTATTTTGTATTCTAATCCTTTA
>RJWJ010027702.1:0-21988 GCA_004363605.1 Indri indri
CCACATCCCAAGAAAAAGTTACCACTGCAAATAGTCTCATGGGCATTGCTTCCAGGGTGCTGGCCAGGGACATGCGCAGTTATGAGAATGTAGAGCCCTCCGCCCTTTTTTTTTTTTTTTTTTTAAGAGACAAAGTCTTACTCTTGCTCAGGCTGGTCTGGAATTCCCAGGCTCAAGGGATCCTCCTGCCTCAGCTTCCCGAGTAGCTCAGAAGACAGGCACACACCACCACACCTGGCTAATTTTCTCTATTTTTAGTAGAGACAGGGTCTCGCTCTTGCTCAGGCTGGTCTCGAACTCCTGACTTCAAGGGATCCTCCCACCTCGGCCTCCCAGAGTGCTAGGATTACAGGCCTGAGCCACCACGCCCAGCCCCTGCTGGGTGTTCGTGGTGTATCTCCAGCCTTCCCAGTCCAGGTCATGGACCAATCTGCGCTCAATGTCGCTTAATAACACAAGAGAATTATGTCAGGTTTTCAGGGAATAGAAACTTAACCTATGGTCATTTCACCATTTCTCCATGCAAGAAAAGGGTTTCACTCATCTTTTTTTTTTTTTTTTTTTTTTTTGAGACAGGGTCTCATTCTATTGCCCAGGCTGGAGTGCCGTGTCATCATGCCAGCAACCTCAAAGTTCTGAACTCAAGCGATCCTCCTGCCTCAGCCTCCTGAATAGCTAGGACTATAGGCATGCACCACCATGCCAGCTAATTTTTCTATTTTTTTGTAGAAACAGGTTCTCGATACGTTGTTCAGGCTGGTCTCAAAACTCCTGGCCTCAAGCGATCCTCCTGCCTTGACCTCCCAAAGTGCCAGGATTACAGGCTAGGATTACAGGATTGAGCCACCGCGCGCAGTCAGGTTTCATTACTCTTTTGTTTGATATTCTCCATGTTTAAAAGTCAATGGGCCGGGCACAGTGGCTCACGCCTGTAATCCTAGCACTCTGGGAGGCTGAGGCGGGTGGATTGCTCAAGGTCAGGAGTTCGAGACCAGCCTGAGCAAGAGTGAGACCCCCGTCTCTACTAAACAAATAGAAAGAAATGATCTGGACAACTAAAAATATATATATATAAAATTATCCGGGCATGGTGGCACATGCCTGTAGTCCCAGCTACTTGGGAGGCTGAGGCAGAAGGATCACTTGAGCCCAGGAGTTTGAGGTTGCTGTGAGCTAGGCTGACGCCACGGCACTCTAGCCCGGGCAACAGAGCCAGACTCTGTCTCAAAAAAAAAAAAAAAAAAAAAGTCAATGAGACATTCCCCACGTGTCACTGGCGGGAATGTAAAATGGTACAGCTACTGTAGGAAACAGCAGTAAGTTACACAAAGAGTTACCATATGATCCAGCAATTCCACTCCTAGGTGTAGACCCCAAAGGAAATGAAAACATATGTCCGAAGAAAATTTTGCATGTGAGTACTCATAGCAGCACTACTCACAATGGCCAAAGGCGCAAATACCCCAAATGCCCGCCAACACGTGAATGCGTAAACACAGTGTGGTAGGTCTATGCAATGAAATATTTTTCAGACACGAAAAGAAATGAAGTTCTAATGTGTGCTACAGTGTGGATAGACCTTGCAAACATTGTGCTAAGTGAAAGAAACCAGTCACAGAAAGATCACATATTATATGACCATCTTCATATGAATTATCCAGAACAGGCAAATCCATAGAGACTGAAAGCAGATGAGTGGTTGCCAGGGGCTGGGAGGAAGGGAGCGTGGGTAGTGACTGCTTAGTTTCCTTTTGATGTGATGAAAATGTTCTAGAACTACACAGTGGTGATGGTTGCGCGACACTGTGAATGCGCTAAATACCACTGAATTTTACACTTTAAAATGGTGACTTTTAAGTTATGTGTATTTTACTACTTTTTTTTTAAGACAATAAGAATAAAAGAATTAGTCGATGGGGCAAAAGGGGACAGACGTTCCCTCCCAGGAGATGCTGGGTAGGCATTGAGCTGCCCCAGCTCTTCCCAGACCCTTTTCCAAACTGCCTCCTCCACCCCCAGGCCTGGCTGGACACCCAGGACCGGCTCTTGGGCCACTATGTAAGTGGGAAATGGTCAAAGCCAGAACACAGGAATTCAGTGCCATGCCAGGACCCCATCACAGGTAGGAGATGTCCCCCAGTCACTGGGGGAAGGGAGACATCTGTGCCCTCTAGCCCCACCCACCAGCCACACCCATTCCCTTTGCTGGGGGCCCTGAGGGCAGGGAGCAGGTGGTACTGGGAGAGGGCTGAGATTTCTGGTTCCTCCTGATAACTGTCATCTCAGTTGTGATTCCTAGTCCCTATGGAGGCTTTTCACAGTTGCTGTCCACAAAAATCCCTTCCTTGCCTGTGGAGGCAATCAGCGCAAAGACCAGCGACAAAACTGAGACCTGGAGTGGGGCTGGGGACCAGCTTTACTACTGAGGCCACTCCCAGGCTCCTGCAGTTCTGACATGGGCCTCCGCTTTTCTCCCCAGGAGAGAACTTGGCCAGCTGTCTGCAGGCACAGGCCGAGGATGTGGCTGCAGCTGCAGAGGCAGCCAGGACAGCATTTGAGAGCTGGAGCCGACTCTCTGGGGCCGCCCGGGCCCAGCACCTGACTAGGTGATGCAGCCGAGCTGTGGGCGGGAGGTGGGGAGGGACTTCGTCCCCAGCATCCACTTGACATATGAAAACAAAGACTGTTTCCCAAGAGCCACTGAATTAATTGGCAGGTAAGGCTCATATTCCCAGTATGCAGTAGGGGCCAAAACACCCAATTCCCACTATTCACAGGGTCTTGCAGTGACAAAGCCTCTCCCAGAATATCCTTGGGGCCTATGGGGCTCCATTTCTCAGCAATTCACTGGGGATAGTGAAGCTCCAAAACCCATTTTCTAGCTGCTTTGGGAGCAGCTACAGACAAAGATTCCATTTCCCAAAATGCAATTGAGATCAGAGCTAAGATTCAATTTCCCAGCATCTTTGGGGGTTTACCAATGGCCATGAGCCTTACACAGCATCCTCAGGGTGTGTGTTTCCCTGAGGAAACTACATTTCCCATAAATCCTCAGTGCCCTTTGCCCCTGGTAAGTGGGGTGGGGGTGCCCCAGGGGTTCATGGGGATTGTAGTCCAGGTGTATGGGTGCAGTCCAGGACTCTTACCAGGCATTGGGCATTGGGATCTGACCATCCCCTTGCTTTGTCCTCAGGCTGGCCAAGGTGATCCAGAAGCACCAGCGGCTGCTGTGGACCCTGGAATCCCTGGTTACTGGGCGGGCCGTTCGAGAGGTTCGAGATGGGGATGTCCAGCTGGCCCAGCAGCTGCTGCACTACCATGCGGTCCAGGCCCACACCCAGGAGGAGGCACTGGCAGGCTGGGAGCCCATGGGTGAGAACCTGCAGTCCAGCCTCCAGCCCCCTCCTCCTGCAAGACCCAGCAGTGCCAGCCCCAGTCACCTCATTGTTTTCCACGCAGGAGTAATTGGCCTCATCCTGCCATCCACGTTCTCCTTCCTTGAGATGATGTGGAGGATTTGCCCCGCCCTGGCTGTGGGTAAATGAGGGGCTGGGGCCGAACTCTTGGATCTGAGAAAGGAGGGGCTGGGGACCCGGACCCCTGGGTCTGAGGGAGGAGGGACCAGGGCAGCGGGTGGGGGGTCGCCCAGACCTGTAGGTCTAAGGGAGGAGGGATCAAGGGAGCCTGGACCCCTGGGTCTGAGGGAGGAGGGATCAAGGGAGCCTGGACCTCTGGGTCTGAGGGAGGGGGTACTGGGTGCCTGACTCCTGGGTCCTCGAGCTGCCCCCCTTCCCCAGGCTGCACTGTGGTGGCCCTTGTGCCCCCGGCCTCGCCGACACCCCTCCTCCTGGCCCAGCTGGCAGGGGAGCTAGGCCCATTCCCAGGAATAATCAACGTGATCAGTGGCCCTGCCTCCCTGGGGCCCGTCCTGGCCTCCCAGCCTGGAGTCCAGAAGGTGGCCTTCTGTGGAGCCCTTGAGGTATCTTCAGGGCTGGGAGCGCGGTGGGACACAGCTGGGGTCCCAGTGGCTCCTCCAGCAGCTGAATCTGGGAGGGGGTCCCTCAGGAAGGACGTGCCCTTCGGCGGGCCCTGGCGGGCGAGCGGGCCGAGCTGGGCCTGGCTCTGGGGGCGGAGGCGCTGCTGCTGCTGAGCGACGCTGCGGACGTGGACTCGGCTGTGGAGGGCGTGGTGGACGCAGCCTGGTCCGACCGAAGCCCGGTGAGACCCGTGTGCTTGTGTCCCCTTATCCTGGGGGCTGCCCGTGTCTGTCTCCAGACCTTGGGGTGTTCTGAGTCACCTTGCATTTTAATTTTCAGTTCTCTGGGTCCTAAAACTCTGCTTTACTCATTGCATGTCCAGGAATCCTCACCTCAAGTTTCTAAATCTCCGTGTCCTTGCTCTCCTGGCCTTGCACAATCTGGGGCTCTGTGTCCCTTGTTTTTTGGGACTCTGGTTTTTTTTTTGTGGTTTTTTTTTTCTGAGTGTCCATGACCCTAGTTTTCCAATCTTTATCTTCATTCTTCAAGTTACCAACTTTCTGTGACTCCAGATTCTACCCTGGGTTTGGTCCTGGGCCACTTCATGACCCTCATCCGTCCCTGAGTCTCAGCCCTCTGAGGGGACCTGTCTTCCCCACATTGGCCCTGAGTTTGCCCACCCTGATGTGCCTTTTCCTAACAGGGGGGCCTCCGGCTCCTGGTCCAGGAGTCTGTGTGGGAGGAAGCCATGAGGCGGCTCCAGGCACGGATGGGACGGCTACGGAGTGGCCGAGGGCTGGATGGGGCCGTGGACATGGGGACCCGGGGGGCTGCCGCTCGTGACCTGGCCCAGCGCTATGTGCGTGAGGCCCAGAGCCAGGGTGCACAGGTGAGCCAGGGGGCAGAGTCTCTGGGGTGACGGCAAAGGGGGGGCCTAGAGGCCTCCCTCCTGGGTCTGAGGGAGGAGGGGACAGGGGCCTCCAATTTGTAGGTCTGGTGGGGGGGTGCCGGAGGCAGGGATTATTGGGTCTGAGGGAGGAGGGGCTGGGGGCCTGGACTCCTGGGTCTGAGTAGAAGGGGACTGGAGGGGGACTTCTAGATCTGATTCTCTCCCTCCCTAGGTGTTCCAGGCTGGCGATGTGCCCTTAGACAGCCCATTCTATCCCCCAACCTTGGTCTCCGACCTGCCCCCAGCCTCCCCGTGTGCCCAGGCAGAGGTGAGCCCCTGAGGGTCCCGAGGGTCCTAGTTCATCCAGCCATCCTCAGCCAGCGGGGGGGCAGCACCACCAGACCCACAGAAGCCCCTGGAGTGACCGTGACCGTGTGACCTGGGCCTGGGGGCTGCTGACTGTTGCAGGCTCATCCCCTGACAGGCAGGGTACTGGAGGGAGGAGCTGGCCAGGCCCACTGAGCTCCCGTCACCCCTTGCAGGTGCCATGGCCTGTGGTCGTGGCTTCCCCTTTCCGCACAGCCAAGGAGGCACTGGCCTTGGCCAACGGGACGCCCCGGGGGGGCAGCGCCAGCGTGTGGAGCGAGAGGCTGGGGCAGGCACTGGAGCTGGGCTACGGGTCAGTCGGTGCCGCTGGGGCACAAGGGATGGCCTGTGGGCACAGCCGGAGCTGCCACTCTTTCCCTCGGTCTCGATGTCCCCCGTCTCCCTTCTCCTGGGTGTCTCTCCCCCTTTCTTTTGCTCACCTCCCCCTCCTTTCTGTTTTCCTCTCCCTGATGTCTCCATCTCGCCTCACAGGCTCCGGGTGGGCACAGTCTGGATCAACAGCCACGGCCTCAGAGACCCCGCAGTGCCCACAGGGGGCTGCAAGGAGAGCGGGTCGTCCTGGCATGGGGGCCCGGATGTGAGCGCACCCCCTCCCATCCCCACCCCTTGACGCTTGCAACCCACCTGGTGCCCACCTGGCTTCCTCTTGACACCGTCCCTCGCGCAGGGGCTGTATGAGTACCTGCGGCTCTCAGGGACCCCTGCCCGGCTGTCCTACCTTTCCAAGAACCTGAACTATGATACGTTTGGCCTCGCTGTGCCCTCAACCCTGCCGGCTGGGCCTGAAACAGGGCCCACGTGAGTCGTCCCAGGGGCCCGGTGATCTGGGGGTGTGGAAGAAGTTATGTCAGGTTCCCCTGTGGACGGGAGGGTTGGAGGGACGTTCGTTCAAGCCATCTCGTGGGGTCCTGGTCCTGCCGAGTATTGTATTCGGGGTCTCGTGGCCTCCTACGATCCCCCATCCCAGCCCTGGTGAGATTCTCAGTTCTGCAACATGAAGGTCTGTGCTCTTCAAAGGCTCATGGGAACAGGAGTTTAGGGTACCCAACTCATGGGAGCAGGAGTTTGGGGTCCTCAGAGGCTCACGGGAGTCCCTAGAAGCTCATGGTAGCAGGACTTTAGGGTACCCCAGAGGCTCATGGGAGCAGGAATTTGAGGTATCCCAGAGGCTCATGGGAGCAGGAGTTTGGGGTATCCCAGAGACTCATGGGAGCAGGAGTTTAGGGTATCCCAGAGGCTCATGGGAGCAGGAGTTTGGGGTATCCCAGAGGCTCATGGGAGCAGGAGTTTGGAGGCCCCAGAGGCTCATGGGAGTGGGAGTTTGGGGTCCCCCAGAGGCTCATGGGAGCAGGAGTTTAGGGTCCCCCAGAGGCTCATGGGAGCCAAGGTGGTCCATTCAATGGGATGGAGCATAGGGTCTGAGCAGGACCCCCTCCTGCCTCACCCCACTGCAGCCCAGCACCCCCCTATGGGCTCTTCGTTGGAGGCCGTTTCCAGGCTCCCGGGGCCCGGAGCTCCAGGCCCATCCGGGATGCGTTTGGCAACCTCCATGGCTACGTGGCTGAGGGCGGAGCCAAGGATATCCGAGGTGCTGTGGAGGCCGCTCACCAGGCTGCCTCCAGGTAAGAGTGTCACGTGGGAAAGCCCAGGGTCATGGGGTGGCAGAGAGGGTAGTCTGGGACCCCCAGTGGTTGGTGGGCTGGGGACCTGGGCCCCTAGGGTAGTGCTGCGGACAGAGTGTGGTATCTGGGAGAAGCCAGGACTGGGACGCAGCCTGTGTGTGTTGTCTGGCCACAGCTGGGCGGGGCAGTCGCCGGGGGCCCGGACGGCCCTGCTGTGGGCCCTGGCAGCCGCACTGGAGCGCCGGGAGTCCGCCCTGGCCTCGAGGCTGGAGAGGCAGGGAGCGGAGCTCAAGGCTGCCAAGGCGGAGGTGGAGCTGAGCGTGAGACGACTTCGGGCCTGGGGGGCCCAGGCCCAGGCCCAAGGCCAAACCCTGCAGGTGAGAGGGGCCTGTGGGCAGGTGGACAGGGACAGGGCAGGCAGTCGGGGTCGGGGTCAGAGCAAAGCGTCTGAAATGAGTCGGGCTTGGGCTGGCTCCCGGCCGCGTGATCATCAGCAGGTGGCTTCACTTCTCTGCACCTCAGTTTCCTCATCTGTACAGTGGGCACACGGCCGACCTCAGAGAATCAATTTAGTGGACCATGACCATATTTACTTATTTGTTTTAGAGATGGGGACCTTGCTATGTTGCCCAGGCTAGAGTGCACTGGTGGGATCATAGCTCACTGCAGCCTCGAACTCCTGGGCTCGCGCGATCCTCCCGCCTCAGCCTCCCGACTAGCTGGACTACAGTCCGGTGCCACTGCATGCACCTGGCCTTTCTTTTTTCCTGGGAGCCCATGGCAGAATACCTGGCTTTTTTTTTTTTTTCAACAAAAGATAATAGGATAGAAAACATAGAGTACATGGCACAAAGCGTTACTTCGTGTGACTTTGGTTTCGCTTATATACATAACACACAGTTAAATATACATACTGGCTGGACCTGAAGCATACAGTGGGCACAGCAAAGAGACCACAAGGATCCAACAGCTCCGGTGATGCCACAGGAGCACTTGGGGACAGTTTGATGTCCCCCTCCATAGATGGTATACAGTTGTACAATTTTACAATTGTATTACCCTTATGGAGTTGTGAAGGCCAAATGAGTTAAGCACTTAGTGCCTGACATATAACCAAGAACTCAAAAAATGTTTGTCCATGGCTGACCAATGAGCACATGAAAAGATCTCAGTACCTTTAGTCATTAGGAAAATGCAAATCAAAACCACAGTGAGGGCCAGGCACAGTGGCTCACGCCTGTAATCCCAGCTACTTGGGAGGATCACTTGAGTCCAGGAGTTCAAGACCATCCCGGAGAACATAGTGAGACCTCCATCTCTAAGAAAATAAAAATTAAAAATAAAATGCACATAGAAATGCAAATGACCTAGAATAACTAAGGTGAGAAAGCTGGGAAAGTTAACTGCCAGATATCAAAGCTTTCTGTAAAGCTACATTAATCAAGAGAGTGAGTTATTGGCACAAGGTCAGTCCGGTAAATCAGAAGAGAGAGTCTAGGCCTGGCATGGTGGCTCACGCTTGTGATCCTAGCACTCTGGGAGGCTGAGGCAGGAGGATCGATTGAGCCCAGGAGTTTGAGGTTGCTGTGAGCTAGGCTGACACCACAGCAGTCTAGCCCAGGTGACAGAGCAAGATTCTGTCTCAAAAAGAAAAAAACAACCACAGTGAGATCAGTATGCACCTAAATGGCTAAAATTTAAAAGACCTATCATACCAAGTGTTGGTGAGGATGTGGAGGAACTGAACTCTCACACGCCTCTGTGGGAGTGTGAAATGATACAACCACTTTGGAAAGCAGTTTGGCAGTTTCCAAAAAAAAAAAAAAAAAAACTTTCACCATGGAACCCAGCCACAATTCCTAGGCATTTGCCTAGGTAAAATTAATTCCTAGGTTTTAACCCAAGAGAAATGAAAGCATATAACCAAAAAAAGATTTATGGCTGGGCACGGTGGCTCACGCCTGTAATCCTAGCACCCTGGGAAGCCGAGGCAGGAGGATCGCTCAAGGTCAGGAGTTCGAGACCAGCCTGAGCAAGAATGAGACCCTATCTCTACTAAAAAATAGAAAGAAATTAGCTGGACAACTAAAAATATATAGAAAAAATTAGCCGGGCATGGTGGCGCATGCCTGTAGTCCCAGCTACTCGGGAGGCTGAGGCAGGAGGATGGCTTGAGCCCAGGAGTTTGAGGTTGCTGTGAGCTAGGCTGACACCACGGCACTCTAGCCTGGGCAGCAGAGCGAGACTATCTCAAAAAAAAAAAAAATATTTATACACAAATGTTCATAATAATAATGTTCACTATTATTCATAATAGTCCAGAACAGGAAGCAACCCAAATATCCCGGAGTAGGTTAACAGATAAATAAAACATGGTACATCCACAGGATGGAATCCCACTCAGTAATCAAAAGGAGTGAACGTGCTGCCCATGGGTAATTGCAAGATAATCGTGTGAGGCCAGATAAAAAGGAATGCAGACCATGTGGCTCTAGCTGTAAAATTCTAGAAAATATAAACGAATCTATAGTGAGAGAAAGCAGACCAGTGGTTGCCTGAGGACAGAAGGGACCCAAATATGGCAGGAGGGAAGGATTACCAAGGGACAGAAGGAACAAGGTGAAGTTCATTATCTCACTTTTGGTGACAGTTTCACAGATGTATACATATTGTCAAAATGGATCAAATTGTACCCCTTAACATGTGCAGTTTAGTGAATGACAATTATATTCAGTAAAGCTGTTGTAGAAAACACACCTATAAACCAACCCATGGGCCAGGTTTCGAGCCCTCTGCACATATTAACTCATTTTGTCCTAACAACAAATCTGTGAGGTAGACACTGTTATTATTCTCAATTTAAAGATGAGAACAGTAGCCCCAGAGAGGTTAAGTAACTCCCACAAGGTCACACAGCTGGTGAGTGGCTGAGCTGGGACTTGAACCCAGGCCATCTGGCTCCTGGGTTCTGTGCTCTGAGCTGTTATGGGGAGGCGAAGATGGGGACGAGAGGAGGAAAGAGGCAGGCGATGGAGAAGGCTGGAGCAGTCAGTCTCCCCTGCCCCCCCCCCCCGCCTGTCCCTGCAGGTAGCCGGACTGAGAGGCCCTGTGCTCCGCCTGCGGGAGCCGCTGGGTGTGCTGGCTATTGTGTGCCCGGACGAGTGGCCCCTGCTTGCCTTCGTGTCCCTTCTGGCCCCTGCCCTGGCCCACGGCAACACTGTAGTCATGGTGCCCAGCGGGGCCTGTCCCCTGCTGGCCCTGGAGGTCTGCCAGGTACAGTATCCTGCCTGCCTGCCACCTATTGCTGCCCCCACAGCCCTGGGGCAGCAGATGAGAGATGCCCCGACACCTGCAGGAGCTTGGCTCTCACCCTACCCTCCTCGGTAACCATGGTGACCGCAGTCCCAGCATGCAGGCCTTCATCCTCGGGCCTGCATGCCCATTCCCTCCAGCCCGGAGCCTTCGCGAGTCCATGACCCCAAGCCCATCCCTTCCAGAGCCCCACGGCCACTCCCCAGATGCTCGCTCCTCACGCTGTCCCCCTGCCCTCCCAACCCTCTCATCCCCTAGGACATGGCCACTCTGTTCCCGGTGGGCCTGGTGAACGTGGTGACAGGAGACCGGGACCACCTGACCCGCTGCCTGGCCTTGCACCAGGACATCCAGGCCCTGTGGTATTTCGGATCTGCCCAGGTACCCCTTGTTTCACCATCTTTAGCACCTTAAACTTCAGCAAGGGTCTCCTCCTTTTCTGGAAACATGGCCCTGCCCCTTTAGAGCCTCAGTTGCTAAGGAAGAGGATCTCCTCGGGAACAAGGGCCTGAGAGCCCGCCAGCCCAAAGACCAAACCTCGGTGCACAACCCGTTGCTAAGGACCACACCCTAGCAACAGAGTCAGAGGCCCACAGTCTACTCTTGTAAACCTCTTGGTAACAGATGGGAACTCCCTGGCCCCCGTTCCATTGAACACAGGCCATTAAGGGACAGGAAATTCCCCAGCCGCAGCATCTGGAAGGTTTGCTTGCTGAGAGCTGAGCGCCACAGCTAAGCCAAGCCTTGGGCCGCTCCTCAGTACCAGTCCTCGTGGCACAGGAGGCGGCCGCACAGCAAACAGGCCGTGGCAGCGCTAATCCGCCCCTCCCCTCCCCGTCCCAGGGCTCCCAGTTTGTGGAGTGGGCCTCCGCAGGGAACCTCAAGCCGGTGTGGGTGAGCAGGGGCCTCCCGCGGGCCTGGGAGCAGGAGGCCGAAGGCGCAGGCCCGGAGCTGGGGCTGCGGGCAGCACGCACCAAGGCCCTGTGGCTGCCCATCGGGGACTGATGCCTGCAAGCCACCCCCTCCTTCTTGGACCCCACGCACACACCAGATACCTGGAACTTTCCCCTCATGGCCCCATGGCTTCCAATAAACTCTCTGCCCAACCCTGACTGTGCCTCTGAGTGGACAGAGGGACGGCAACTTCTGGTCCATTCGCGGCCTTTTTAGTTCAGAGATTCGGCAGCCTGGTGGGCGGCTCCAGTATGACACAGTCTTGAGAAACAGATGAAGGGGACTCTGAGGACCCCCGGACAGGGCCTCTTGTCTCTTCTGGAGTCCTCCGCCGTGGCTCTCCCGCTTTGGCTCCCCTGCCGTGCGTGGCCTCAGAACCCGTGCTAATTTTTCCTGTTTTTAGTAGCGACGGGATCTCACTCTTGCTCAGGCTGGTCTCGAACTCCTGAGCTCAAGCAATCCTCCCGCCTCGGCCTCCCAGAGTGCTGGGATTACAGGCGTGAGCCACCGCGCCCGCCAGAATTCCTGAATTTTTAACCATCAACTGCCATGAGCCAGTGTGAGCCACTCCAGCACACCAGGGCTTAGAATGCTTTTCGATGCAAGAAACCGACTCATGCTATCTTAGGATAAAAGGGAATTTTCTGGAAGGCCACTGAGATACCTTGCAGAAGACACGGCAGGACACACATCTGGGTGTCCCAGGACTTGGCCAGGCAGGAACCAGGGCAGGTCCTTTTTCCGTGGGCCACATGATCTCTTGGGTCTTGTATCTCTGCCTCTGCTTCATTCAAATCTTTCTAGCCGTGTGACCTTAGGAGAGCTTCTTAAACCTCTCTGAATCTCAGTTTCCCCATCTGTAAAATGGGGCTCAAAGTTCCAACCTCATTGGGTTGACTCAGTGATGGGCACCCAGGATGTGCTTAACGATTGTTGGGGATTAATTAGAGGTTGGTTTTTTCCGGAGCAGGCTGCTGGTCAAAATCTTCCTCCCCACAAGGATACACTCCCCACCCCAACGTGGGAAGGGGCAGCCTCTTGTCAGTGCGTGGTTAAGGTCGGGCGAGTACATTACCTCCCCTGGACCTGGATGGTGGGGACACAGGAAGCAGCAAGAGGAGGTGAAGGGAAATCCCGGGGCAGCCCTAGCCTGGCTGGACAGCTCCGTCCTGGATTGTGCGAGCTGCCTTGGGGTCCTTCCCATTAACCCTCCTGTTGCTCTGACACAGCCAGAGCCAGGTGTGGCAGGTCTACATACCACCAGCCTAGTCCATAGCGGGGTAAATCTTACTGGCCAGCCTGGGTCAGGTGCCTGGTTCTGGTCTACTCTGGTCATCCCTGGCCAGGGGACAGGATCTCCAACCCTAGTCACCCAGCCAGTCAACAAACACTGACTGCCCACCCTGAGTCAGACACTGTTGTAGGCGCCAGGGGGACACAGCCAGGGACAAGACAGGGCCTGGCCTCCTGGAGCTGGTGTTCTAGTGACTGAGAGACATATTCATTTCCTATCAGTGCTGCAGCAAATTGCCACAAATTTAGCAGTTTGGATTTGATTATCTTACACTTCTGGAGGTCAGAAGTCTGAAATGGGTTTCATTAAGCTAAAGCCCAGGTGTTGGCAGGGCTCTTCCTCCTTCCGGAAGCTCTAGAGCAGAATCCATGTCTTGCCTGTACAGCGTCTACAGGCCACGGGCACTCCTCGGCTCGGGGCCGCGTCCCGTCTTCAAAGCCAGCAATGGCCGGTTGATTCTTTCAACGCGGCTTCCCTCTGACTCTTCTGTTGACACATCTTTCTCTGACCCTAGTTCTCCGGCCTCCCTCTTTCACTTATCAGGACCCTTGTGATGACATCAGGCCACACCCCGTAAGTCCAGGATGATCGCCCCATCTCAAGGTCTTTAGCTTAATCACATCTGCAGAGTCCCTTTTGCCATGTAAGGTCACATAGTCACAGGTTGTGAGCATTAGGATGTGGACATCTTTGGGGGCCATAGCAGTCAGAAAACAAGTGAAAAATCAAGAAAAGTGTGACCATTCAGTGCAACAAGGAAGCTAAACCTGGCTGGACAGGAAGTGAGGCAAAGTGGGCAGGGAGGACAAATGGCAGCACAGTCAGGACGGGCTAGGCTTTGCTGCGGTGACACGCAGGCTAGTCACAACCACAAAGCTAGTCTCCTGCTCGCACCACCCATTCACCCAGGGCTGGCAGGGCCCTCTGCTCTCAGAGTCGCACCAGACACTTGGCTGAGGGCGGCCCTCTCGATGCTTCTGCCACCAATGCAGAGCCACTCCCCAGCCCTGTAGGCTTCCACCCAGAAGTGACACCTGTCACTCTCACCCTCATGCCATTGGCCAAAGCAAGCCACGGGGCCATGCCTGAGTTCCACAGGACCGGGCGTAGAATCCTCCAGCAGATATCTGGGGACAGTCTGCCACGGATGGAATGGGCGGGCAAGACATACCGAGGACCCCAGCTGTGGAAGGGAGCTTATATTTTCTCATTTACCACCTCACCCCCCGCCCCCACTTCGGAGTTGAAGAAACTGAGGCTTAGAGAGGTCAAGGGGCAGGCCAAGCTCCCACAGCGGCAAAGCCAGAGCCAGAGTGCCACTTGCCGGGCCTGATGTGATAAGACATCCCCTGAGTCCTGTGTGCCAAGCCTTGGCAGGCAAAGCTGGAGGGCCCGAGGACGGCTAGACCCAGCCACGCAACAAGCTCCCCGCTCCCGCAGCTCCCGCAGCCAGATCCGCCTTTGAGCCCCACTCTCCGCGCACCGTGCGTGCCGTCAGGGGGACCGTCCCGGCCTCTCCCGCGGAGCTCTGCGAAGGCGCCATCGGCGGCGTGAGCGGCCACCTGTTGCCACCAGGGGGCGCTCTCGGCCCCGGCCCAAATTTCGCCCCTGCTCACTCTTTCCCCCAAAAAACTTCCTTTCACTTTCAGTCTCTGGCTGTCACCCGGCGTGGCCCCTTCCACACCCAGCTGGGGCAAGCCTGGTGTGTGAGGAGCACTGCACTCCAGGTCCCCGAGGGGCGGAGCCGGGGTCCCCAGTCCTAGGGCAGAGGCAGCAGGGAATGGGGGGTCGGGCTCCCGAGTCCCTGGCCCGGGGAGGGTTCTGGGGACCGGACGTCGGGGTTCTTGAAAGGGGAGATGAGGAGATTTCACCGTAACTGGGGCTCGTGCAGGAAGCCTGGGCGAGTAAGAGGCGGAAACTGGGCCACATCAAGGGGACGGCAGGGGGCGGGGAGCAGAAGGGGCGGGCGAGGAAGGGGCTGGGGTGTGGGGGTCCGAGACTTCTTCTGTCCCTTCCAAGAGCCGGCCACAGGCATGAGGGGCCCCCGGCCGAGATGACAGTGCTGGCACCAGCCTGGAGCCCAGCTGTGCGTATACCTGAGGGACAAGGTGGGGGGAGTGGGGAAGCGCAGTGTCAAGATGGGGGGCGAGAGGGACAGAGGAGGGGGGAGGGGGCAGAGGTGGGGGGAGGTGGACCGAGGAGGGGACTTGGCAGTGCCGGGTACAGATGAAGAGGACAGGACAGAGATGGAGCGGAAACCGGCCAGCGAATGCAGAGGGCCGAGGCGGGGAGATGGGGAGAGGGTTGGCAGCGCAGGATGAAAAGCGACAGCGCTGGAGCAGAGGCTGAGAGGAACAGGGAGGTGGGGACAGGTCTGGAGGTGGATGAGAGGAGACCTGGGACGGGAGAAGGAGGGGAGAGGGAGCGGCGGAGGCGGGAGGCCTGGGGGGACCCTGAGAGCCGAGAGAGCCCGCCCCGCCCCGCAGACCCCCCTGCTGCTGCTGCTGCTGCTGCTCAGCCCCGGCCTCCGCGGGAGCCAGCACTGCTCCTTCAGACACAGCCCCATCTCCTCCAACTTCGCCGACACCATCCGCAAGCTGGTGAGCGTCCCTGCCTCAGCCCCATCCTGCGGTCCCTCTGAGACCAAGGTTCCGTCGCTGGGTCAGAGTTCCCCGTCTCTGGGCCTTGTCCCCCTCTCTCTGGGTCTCTGCCAGCACGTCTGAGTCTCCTTAGTGGGTCCCCCTGTTTCGGCCAGGCCTGACCCTGTTTTCTCCCGTAGTCTGACTACCTGCTTCTGGATTACCCGGTCACTGTGGCCTCCAACCTGCAGGAAGTGAGTCACGAGGGGTGGGCCGGGATGGAGGTGGGAACCACAGACTAAGGACCGCCGCCTCGCCTCGGGGACCAGGCTAGTTGGCCAAGGCAGGCCCCTTCCTGCCCGGTGCCCCCTCCTGAGCCCCGCGTGGTCGTCTCCCCAGGAGGAGCTGTGCGGGGCACTCTGGCGCCTGGTGCTGGCGCAGCGCTGGATGGAACAGCTCAAGACTGTGGCTGGGTCCCAGATGCAAGGCCTGCTGGAGGCTGTCAACACCGAGATAGTCTTTGTCACCACATGTGCCTTTCAGGTCAGCCCTGAACTTGGGGGACAACTGAGGGGAGGAAGATGCTTTCCTAGGCATTGGAAGGAAAGCTCTGCTCAGCCTTGCTGGAGATTTCTTTCGAACTTAGCAACACAAGGAAGGTAGAGCTGGCACCCCTGTCCCCTGGGGGCCCTGTCACTGGAGAATAACAACTCTCTAGGCACCAGAGGATGGTGGAGGGTCCGGGCCCAATTCTGAGGCCCAGATCTCTTAGGGGTTCTCCCTCCTAGCAACCAGGGGCAGTGGGGGCTAAACTCTGTCTGAGACCCAGGCCTCATGGGGCCCAGTTGCTGGGCGTTGCCAGCAAGGAACGGCCCTTGGCCTGCGCAGATGGGGGTTGATGTGGTGGTGACGTCTCCCTCCCCTGCCCCCAGCCCCTCCCCAGCTGTCTTCGCTTCGTCCAGACCAACATCTCCTGCCTCCTGCAGGACACCTCCCAGCAGCTGGTGGCTCTGAAGCCCTGGATCACCCGCCGGAATTTCTCTCCGTGCCTGGAGCTTCGGTGTCAGCCCGGTAAAGGCTCCCAGCACCCCCCACCCCTCCCATCACCCTCATAGCCCCTCACCCCCTCTGCTCTGTGTGTCCCAGAGCCTCATCTGCGACAAGGGCAAGTGCATCCCCCTTTCTGGACTCAGTTTACCTGTATTTTAGAAGGGAACAATTCCTGTCTGTTCCTCTAAGACAGCCCTGTCCAACAGAAATACAACGCGAGCCACATGTTTAAGTGTAAATTTCCTAGTACCCATGTTTAAAAATGTAAAAAAAAAAAAAAAAAAAAAAAAAAGCCAAAATCATTTTTCCCCAGGATTTTTTAAAAATTTATTATTTCAGACAGGGTCTCACTCTGTCGCCCAGGCTGGAGTGCAGTGGCATCATCATCGCTCACTGCAACCTCAGACTCCTGGGCTCCAGCGATCCTCCTGCCTCAGTCTCCTGAGTAGCTGGGACTACAGGCGCACGCCATCATGCCCAGCTAATTTTTTTATTTTTTGTAGACACTGGGTCTTGCTATGTTGCCCAGGCTGGTCTAGAACTCCTGGCCTCAAGAGATCCTCCTGCCTCAGCCTCCCAAAGTGCTGGGATTACAGGCGTGAGCCACTGTGCCTGGCCTGGCCAGAATTTTTAATGATGGTTATTTTTTAGCAAGTTAATTTTGTTTTAACTTTTTTCTTTAGGAATAATTATAAATTCACAGGAAAGTGTAAAGAAATGAACAGGGCGAGGGTAGGGTCCCTTGCAACCCTCACCCAGCCTCCCCCATGTAACATTGGCTTGTTAGCATTAACTATACTACAAAATCAAAACCAGGAAATTGGCATTGTCCCAATCCACAGAGCTTCTTCAGATTTGACCAGTTACTTACGCACGTATGGGTGTTCGTTTGTTCTA
Source organism: Indri indri (assembly GCA_004363605.1). Taxonomy (NCBI): domain Eukaryota; kingdom Metazoa; phylum Chordata; class Mammalia; order Primates; family Indriidae; genus Indri; species Indri indri. Next base: position 16,962 of record RJWJ010027702.1, read on the forward strand.
TTTTTCCCTGCATTTCCAAAAGCTTCTATCAATTATATTTAGCCTCACTGGTCATTTGTGTTTAGATTTATGACCATTCATTCAATCATTTATTAACCATCTCCTATGTGCCTGGCACTGGGGACACAGCGTGGAGCAAGACCAAGATCCCTGCCGCTCAGAGCTGACATGCTAACTGGGGAGACTGAGGATAAATACTTAAATGCATAAATAATCCAGAAAGTAAGGCCAGGGGTTTGAGGCTGGGGTGAGCTACGATCACGCTGCTTCACTCCACCCTGGGCAACAGAGCAAGATGCTGTTTCTAGAAAAAAAAGAAAGAGAAAAGAAAGTATCTGAGTATAATGAGTCCTGTGCACTCGAATGAAAACAGGATGATGGAATGGTGGTCTGAAGTGGTTGGCTGGAAAGTTACTGAAAGCTGGGAAGAAAGGGATAGCCAGTGCAAAGGCCCTGAGGCAGAAACCTTCCTGTGTGACTCTCAGAGAGGAGAGTCTCTCTGAACCTATTTCATTCATTCATTCATTCAAATTTTTTCTTAATTTTTTTTTTTCTTTTTAGCCATCCTCCTGCCTCAGCCTCCCAGCTCATTCAAATATTTAATGAGCACTAAGTAGTAGGTTCTGGTGATAAATGAGTCAGATAAGATCCCTACTGCTCACAGAGGGCTCACAGACTATTGGGTTAAGAAGACAAACAGATACAGAATCACGAGAAACATATTTGTTCCATCATAAAATAAAGTACAACCCTGCTATGTGCCAACACTGTCCTAAGCACTTTCCGTATGTTGCTCATTTAATTTTTGTGACAAACTGATGAGGTCAGTATAATGAGCATGTCAATTTTCCAGATGAGGAAACTGAGGCACAGGTGGCCGGCAGCTTCACGAGGTCCCACAGCCGGTGCCAGACAGCCTTTCTTTCCTTCTCCAACCCAGCCCTTCTCCTTGGTCACCCGGCCTCCTCTCTCCGCAGACCCCTCCACCCTGCCACCCCCACAGAGTCCTGGCGCCTGGGGGGCCACAGCCCTGCCAGCACCCCAGCCACCTGTCCTGCTGCTGCTACTGCTGCTGCCAGTGGCCCTGGTGCTGCCAGCCACCGCCTGCTGCCTGCGCTGGCGAAGGACGAGGCGGAGGACACCCTGCCCTGGGGAGCAGGTGAGCCAGCAGGATGGGAGGAAGGGTGGAGAGGGGCAGAGGGTAGCCAGAGGCCCTGCCTGCCCCCCTGTGACTGACCCTGTGGGGCCCACAGGCTCCCCCCACCTCCAGTCCCCAGGATGTGCTACTTGTGGAGCCCTGACCTCCTGGGGCCTCATCTCGGTGAGTCCCTCATAGGCCGTGGGGAGGGTTCTAGGAGCTAGGGAGGGGCTGTGAGCAGAGCGGGGGCAGCCCAGATGCAGAAGGAGCCCCCGGGCCACAGAGACCAGCTGCGAGCAGAGAGTGGAGAGGGAGGTGGAGGCTGGGGAGGGCCCGGGGTGAGAGGGCCATGGAGTGCGATGGAGTGGATGGGGCAGGGGGCTGGGGCCTGACAGGCCCAGGGCCGGATTGGACAGTGGGGAACCTGGGGACAGAGTAAGATTAGGGAAGGACTTGAGCTCAGTGGGCACCAGAGGGAATGAGGGCCCTGGGGAGATATATGGATGCAGGAGCTTGCAAGCCAGGGTGGAGGGGTCCTGGGGCAGGAATGGAACAGCATCCCAGGAAGAACTGCCTTGGTGAAGCCATCAGGTGTGAGAAAGCCCAGGATGTTCCAGTCTCTTGGGCCAGTGCAGGGCATCGGGGAGCCATGGGAGGCATGGGACGGAGGAAAGAATCTGGGAATAGGTGTCGGGTAGGAGGGAGGAAGGAGGGGAGGCCCCGAGGACAAGAAACATTTTACAGTAATTGCTCTAACGTATAGTGCCTCGGTGGCACAGGCTTTGTGCTACAGCTTTCCATAAATTAACTCACTCCATTGAGAAGCTTGTGCCATTATTATCCTTGTTTCACAGAGGCTGAAACAAGGCACAGAGAGGTAAATAATTTGCCAAACGTCACACAGCTATTGAGTGAAAACCAAGATTCGACTCTAGGCTGTCTTGTTCTAGCATCTGTGCCCTTCTCTCTTCTGCCTCGGTTTCCTTATATGTACAAAAGGCTTTAATAATGGCCACCATAGGGTTGTCATGAGGTTAACAAAGTGACCCGTGCAAAGCCTTTACAGCAACGCTGCCCAGTGGAAACAGAATGCAAGCCACACATGGGATTTTAAATTTCCTAGTAGCCACATTTTTTTTAAAAAAAGGATCAAGTATGGTGGCTCACGCCCATAATCCCAGCACTTTGAGAGGCTGAGGCAGGAGGATTGCTTGAGCCCAGGAGTTTGAGACCAGCCTGGGCAACATAGTGAGACCCCATCTCTACAAAAAAATACAAATAAATTAGCTGGGCATGGTGGCGCACCTGTAGTCTCAGCTACTCGGGAGGCTGAGGCAGGAGGATCACTTGAGCCCAGGAGTTTGAGGTTACAGTGAGCTATGATTGCACCACAGCACTCCAGCCTGATGCAGGTAACTTTATTTATTTATTTATTTATTTATCTATTTGAAACAGAGTCTCGCTCTGTTGCCCAGGATAGAGTCCTGTGTCATCAGCCTAGCTCACAGCAACCTCAAACTCCTGGGCTCAAGTGATCCTCCTGCCTCAACCTCCCGAGTAGCTGGGACTACAGGTGCATACCACCATGCCTGGCTAATTTTTTCTATTTTTAATAGAGACAGGGTCTCACTCTTGCTCAGGCTGGTCTCAAACTCCTGAGCTCAAGTGATCCTCCCATCTCGGCCTCCCAGAGTATTAGGATTACAGGCATGAGCCACCATGCCCAGCCATGATGCAGGTAACTTTAAACACTATATTTTGTTTCACCCAGTATATCCACGATGTTGTCATTTAAACACGTAATCAATATTTTTAAATGACTGAGATATTTTACAATTTTTTATACTAAGTTTTCATAATACAGTGTGTATTTTACACTGACAGCACATCACAATTCAAACAATAAATTTTTATCAGAAACACTTGATCTGTATGTAAGTTTCATGAAATTTACAGTTGCAAAAGTATATTCAAGTACTCAAGTTGTTCGAAACATGCATAAGTTTTCTAATAACTAGATTGAGGACCAGTTTCTAAATCTTATGATTTTTCATTTCACGACTTGTTTCTGAGCAGTAATTTTTATTATAATTTTTTTAAAAAGGTACTACATTGAGTTTTCCTCCCACCCTAGTCCCTATCCAACCTGTTTTCTCACTCTCTCAATAACCACATTATTAGTTTCTTAAACGCAAATTATAGGGCCGGGTGCAGTGGCTCATGCCTGTAATCCTAGCACTCTGGGAGGCAGAGGGGGGAGGATCGCTCAAGGTCAGGAGTTTGAGACCAGCCTGAGCAAGAGCAAGTCCCTGTCTCTACATATTTAAAAATAAATAAATAGGCCAGGCGCGGTGGCTCACGCCTGTAATCCTAGCACTCTGGGAGGCCAAGGCGGGCGGATTGTTTGAGCTCAGGAGTTCGAGACCAGCCTGAGCAAGAGCGAGACCCCATCTCTACTAAAATTAGAAAGAAATTAATCGGACAACTAAAAAAAATATATAGAAAAAATTAGCCGGGCGTGGTGGTGCACACCTGTAGTCCCAGCTACTCGGGAGGCTGAGGCAAAAGGATCGCTTGAGCCCAGGAGTTTGAGGTTGCTGTGAGCTAGACTGACGCCTTGGCACTCTAGCCCGGGGAACAGAGTGAGACTCTGTCTCAAAATAAATAAATAAATAAATAAATAAATAAATAAATAAATAAATAAATAAATAAAATATGGTAAAATTTAAAAATTCAGCTCAGTTGCACTGGCCATATTTGAAGTATTCGATACTCATATGGAGCTGGTGTCTCTCATACTGAAGAACAAAAATAGGGAACATTTCTATCATTGCAGAATCCTCTTGGACAGCGATCTAGCACACAATGAGCGGTAGCTCTGAATGGAGCTGTTTGGGGCATGAGTCTGTGCCCAGCTCTGAGCTAAGTACTTTCCCTCTCTGTCCACCAATCCTCAAACAGCCCCGTGAGACAGACGCATCTATCATCCCGTTTTACAGAGGAGGACACTGAGGCCCTGAGTGGGGAGTCACCTGCCAGAGGATGCACAGCCGGGACCCAGAGGAGGTTGGCTACAGGCTGGTCCCTTCCTTGGCCCCGCTGCTCCTCTTACTCTCTCCCCAGGATGGAGACAACGCCAGAACTCAGCACCAGCCCCAGTTACTCCCCTCTGTACAAAGCCCTTGTCCCCATGAACTGTATATAAATCATCCTTTTCTACCAGCTCTGGCCAGACCTGTCTGTGGATGGAACAGGGTGTGAATGGGGCAATTTTGATTTGAATCTTGGTGTTTCAGTTTAGGAAATACTTCATTCAATACTGTCTTCTGGCTGGGCGTGGTGGCTCACGCCTGTAATCCCACCACTTTGGGAAGCGGAGGTGGAAGGATCACTTGAGCTCAGCAATTGGAGACCTGTGCAATATAGAGAGACTCCAATGTTACAAAATAAAAGAATCGTTTTTAATTAGCCAGATGTGGCGAAGTGCACCTGTAGTCCCAGCTACTGGGGAGGCTGAGGCAGGAGGATTGCTTGAGCCCAGGAGTTAGATGTTGCAGTGAGCCATGATCCAGCCACCGCACGCTAGCCCAGGCTACAGAGTAAAGAGTAAGACCCTGAGGCCGGGCGCGGTGGCTCACACCTGTAATCCTAGCACTCTGGGAGGCCGAGACAGGTGGATCACTCAAGGTCAGGAGTTTGAGACCAGCCTGAGCAAAAGCGAGACCCCGTCTCTACTAAAAATAGAAAGAAATTGGCCAAACAACTAAAAATAGAAAAAATTAGCCGGGCATGGTGGTGCATGCCTGTAGTCCCAGCTACCTGGGAGGCTGAGGCAGGAGGATTGCTTGAGCCCAGGAGTTTGAGGTTGCTGTGAGCTAGGCTGAGGCCA
>RJWJ010027703.1:0-22056 GCA_004363605.1 Indri indri
GGGGTCTTGCTCTTGCTCAGGCTGGTCTCGAACTCCTGACCTTGAGCGATCCTCCCGCCTAAGCCTCCCATAGTGCTAGGATTACAGGCGTGAGCCACTGCGCCCGGCCCAGTGCCGCTTCTTCTTGTGTAAGTAGCAGATATTGGGATGAAATCAGACTCAGACAAAATAGGGCGGGGAAGGCGGGATGGAGAGGAGACTCCTGGTTACTTGTGCGAGATAAGAACTTTACAAGGACTTTCTAAAAGCCCCACAAGAAGCCCTTTTGCGTCCTTCTCATCACCAGACATGCTTTTAGGACTGCAGTAATTCAGATAAGATGCTCTCAATGAACACTTACCCAGTACTGGCATTTCCACCTATGAACTGACGACCCACACTGGCTTTGAGCCCCTGGAACCTATGCACTCCGTTTCTGTGCACCTTTCTCAGAAACAGACTTCTCTCCACACGCCAAGCAAGCAATCAGTTTTGCAGTGGACACCAGCTGGATGTGCTCTAATTCAGTTCAATCCTGACACCACTTACCTGAATGCCAGTCCCAAGTGGGTTACTTATGCCTTTAACCAACTGGTTGTAAATCAGGTGTCCCATGACTCTTCCTTGGGTTTAATTAATTTGCTAGAGCAGCTGACAGAATTCAGAGAAACACTTATGCTTTCTGGCTTATCATAAAGGATATCACGAAGGATACAGAAGAAGAGATGCATAGGGCAGGATGTAGGGGACGGGGCACAGAGCTCCCATACCCTCGGGAACCTCCACATGTCAGCTATCTGGAAGCTCTCCAAACGCTGTCCTTTTAAGTTTTTGTGGAGACTTCATTATGTAGGCATGATTGATTAAATTGTCAACGAAAAAGAAGCAAAACTTTGTAAAATAATTTAAAGAGGTTTATTCTGAGCCAAATTTGAGGGCCATGCCCAAAGCCACACCCAAGAAGCCTTGAGCAAGTGGACTTGCCGTGGCTGGGTACCAGTTTGGTTTTATACAGTTCAGGGAGACAGGAATTACAGGTAAAGTCATCAGTCAATACATGGAAAGCATACAGTGGTTTGGCCCAAAAAGGTGGGACATCTCAAAGCATGGACTTAACATGCTTTGAGATGTTATAGGTGGATTTAAAGACTCTTTGACTTGTACTTGGTTAAATAAATGAAGCTTTGCCTAAAGGCTTGGAATGTTTTAAGTTCAGGAAGCCTGTTAATCAGAGACAAGCCACCAGACATATTCCCAGACTCTGATTCGTTATGTGAATTGAGGACCGGCAGGTGTGTCTTGCACAGCCTTAGGCCTGTCTAGGAGTTACAAAGGCTGTCTCCATGAAGGGAGGGGGCGTGATGAGGCATGTCTGACCTCCCCTCTCATGGCCAACAACTCAGTTTTAGGGTTTCCCCTTGGCCAAGAGGGGGATCCATTCAGTCAGCCAGTGGGGGGGGGGGACCTTAAGATTTTATTTTAGTTCACAAAATCAACTCAACCTTCAGCCCCTCTCTCCACCCAAAGGTGGGGACAGGATGAAAGTCCCAACCCTCTAACGCTGCCTTGGTCTTTCCAGTGACCAGCCCCACCCGGCAGCCACGCAGGGGCTGCAAGCCACCCTACAACTCATTATCATACAAAAAGATGACACTTTTGAGATTCCAAGTGTAACAGAGGGAATGGCCTGAGAAAAAGGGCAAAAATATTTTCTTTCCTTCTCCTCATACCACTTGTTCTTGCTCTTCTGATGCAGCCTCGAGGACAAGTGCTGAGCTTTCCGTAACTCAAGGGTCTGAAGAGTGGTATGCTAGGTAAGGGTGGGTGTGGGGACCAGGAGAAAACGTCCCGTTCTACCCTCTGAAGGTTCGCTGAAAACCAACTGACAAAGGCAGATTAATAGTGAAACCACCTCTCCGACTGATAAAGGGGTGCAAGGCAAGAACAGTGGTAAGGGGCTAGCTAAAAATAAGGCACAGGCCTAGTTAAAAATAATGATAAAAATTAGCCACTGTCCCCTGTTTGCTTCTCTATAAATTGCCACTCTGGAGCCACATAGCTGGTGGCCATAAAGATTCTTTGCTTTCTCCACAGATAACATCACCTTTTGAAACTTTGGGGTAGTTTTCGAGATATCTTCCAGGTCCCATGTTCCAGTGGAACTGCCGACCCACCCAGACCAGCGGCCCATAATGAGGAACCGAATCAACTGGTCTTGTGACCCACCCAAGAACCTGGTCCGTAAAGAAGACAACTTCTACACCCCTATGGTTCCACCGGAACCCAGCCAATTAGCAGACTCAAGTGGATGCGAATTTGAGAAATTCCTCCCGTCTCCCCACTTAGCACTGTTTGCAATTAAAAACTCTCTATGATAAACCCTTCTGTCTCAGTGTTTTGGCTTCTTCTTGGGCAGTGGGCAAATGAACTTGGTTGGGCAGCAACAATAGGAGAAATGTGCTGGGCTCACTTGCTCACACCTGCAATCCCAGCACTCTGGGAGGCCGAGGTGGGAGGACTGAGGATCGCTTGAGGTCAGGAGTTTGAGACCAGCCTAAGCAAGAGCGAGACCCTGTCTCTGCAAAAAAATAGAAAACTTAGGTGTGATGACACACACCTGTAGTCCCAGCTACCTGGGAGGCTGAGGCGGGAGGATCGCTTGAGCCCAGGAATTGGAGGTTGCAGTGAACTATGATGACACCACTGCACTCTAGTCCAGGTGAAAGAGCAAGACCCTGTTTCAGAAAAAAAAAAAAATAAAAGAAAAACCCACATGGAATGGAGAACCACTTACACCTCACATTTAGTAAAGGGGCCCATCAGCCTGTACCATGGAGGATACCAATAAAAAGAAAATTACCAAAATCGCCAATTGCCAGCAACAGATGGAAGCCCCCAAACAAACTCCTGTGGCCTCTGCCATTTCTGTAAAAAACCCAGACACTGAAAGAGAGATTACTGTAAGTTAAACAGAGCTAAACGACCCCACCCTGAAAACCTTCCCAGTATATATTCCCAAAAATGGAACCCCCAAGAACTGCAAGGGTTCTTCTCATCCTTCCCTCAATCCTCTCAGGGAAACAACTCTTAAGATGGGAATGAGGTCCTGCCTGTCCTTACGGACGCTGGAGCCACACTCTCAGTGCTTGACACCACTGACCTCAACCGGCCCCTACGTCGGGGTAAGTGAGAATAGGGAAGTCTCCGACAAACCGCAGAATGTCTTTGTCCCACCTGTCCCCTTCCGCCTCAGTCCCCTACAGGATACCCACTCCTTTTTACTTAGTAATTCAGCCCTTGCCCACCTTCTTGGCTGACACGTTTTGGAAAAATATCATGCAGGAATTTCTTTGTCCCGAAAGGGGGAATAATTTTGGAATTTGACAAACTGGGATGAACTGACTCTACCCTAAAGAGGTGGAGCCACAGGCCATAGGGAGGCCCCCTGGGGACAAAAGCCACAACAACAATACAGGGAATGACATAGTATTACCAGACTCCAACAAATAGCTTCTACAGCTAAGTGGGTCCAACGTCAGGATGACGAGAGGCGTCCCCATCATTGTTGTAATGGGTCTTCAGTTAACTGTTGGGTGGTTTGTAACCTCGCCGCGAACGTCTTTCAATGCAGAGGAGATATCTTCCTGGTGACTGGTACATACACACAACACGCAGTATGTGTGACTGTGCGTGCGCCTCCTTGAGCTACAGCAAGGAGATCAACGGCCATTCGTTTTGCAAAACCACCACCTTTCTCATCTGGGTGACCTCATCCGTCGGGAGGGCCAAGGCCTGCTGGGTTTGATTCAGGGCCAAGCAGTAGCTCCGGTAGGGCGTTCGCTTCTGTCTCCACCTCAATGGCTCCGCCCCCAGGGAAAAAGATGGCTACCCGGTAGAACCACCATGGAGTCTGTTTTGCCCGATGCCAGCGGGAGAATATGACATCCCAATTATGTGGTTTCTCGGTAAAGGTGGGGAGGACCTTCCCAGATGTATGGCCATCCCCAAGTGCACTTCCCCGTCCAATGGGCAGGAACATAGGGCCGCCCGTATCTTCCACATACCCACAGAAATCCTGGGGGCACCCTGTTGGTGGGGACAGTCAAAACCACCAAAGGTTTTCCATTTCACCAGTGGGTGACATTACCATTCTGAGTAACGTTTGTACAGAATTTCTTCGGGATCCACCCCACAGTGTGATTCCTCAATCTCATTTCCTGTTCTATACATAACGGGGCCACTTGGCGTAGTTCTACTTATTCCCTAATAACCAACCCCAGCTGTTCCAAATGGCACATCCCAGAGTGGGGCTTGGATGCAGAGTGTGGTAGTCCTGTCGCAGGTGCTTTTCAGCTGCCACTCAGATGGAGTTGTAATCAGTATCCTGAGGCCCCCACGTGGTCAGGAAAGTCCAGTTTTGTAGAGAAGCAGGGGTGATGCTCCAGTGTAGGCTGCCGGTGGTTTCTACCGGGAATTCCATGCAGATCCGGCAGGGGGGATGGGTGAGACTTGAGCGTAAGCATGGGCCCCGGAGGCAACGCTGTCCTTCATGCAGCACGCAGGCTGCCTGTCCACCTTGGCATAAGATCATGGCTGGAATTGCCTTTTGTCCCGGGTGATGGTACCACACAGTTTCACCCACGATAGGTTTGGTAGTTTTGGGTGCTAAAACGAGGGAACTCAGGGAATTACCCAAAAGACAAGGACGATAGTGCCTGTGAGGAGGATGTCCCTTCCACGGTGGCCTGCCGTGACCGACACAGATTGCTGCCCAGGGGTAAGCGTGGCGGGTGATATGTTGGAAAGGTACCGTAACCCATCCACCCATGGGGCTCACAGGCTGATCCACTGGGGTTCAGGGCCTGTTATATTCCAAGACCATGCCCAGGTTCTTATCTCTCCTTCCTTGAGGGGAGTTGGAGCTAGAAGCAGAACAGTTCCGTCCTTGGTTACCTGGGGTTGCATAAAAGGGTCCTTGGCCATATCTGTCATTTGGAGGGGAGTGGTCTGCTTGTAGGTTAAATAGTCTAAAAGGGCAGGCCCACCTTTTTTGGGCTGCTCATTTAGGGCCCAAACGGCCCGATCCAACTTCCATGTCCAGTGCCAGAGAGATGGGGGAAAGGTCCTGCATTTTAGCTTCCCCTTCAACAAACCATGGTATCGCTCTATTATAACAGCAGCCGGGGTCAATAGGGCACACAGGATACCCATGCGATGTCCATTTGGCATGCCCATTGTTGAACCTCATGTCCCATAAAATGACTACTCCGATCACTTTCTACAGTGAGGGGCCGCCTATATAGAGCGGTTAAGTGTGCCAACGCCTCAATGATGCATGTTTGGTCAGCCTGGGCAGCCGGGTAGGCAAAAAGGAGGCCGGTAGTGGTATCGACCGCTGTGAAGGCATACGCTGCCATGTGGGACCAAGGTAGGGGACCGACATAATCAAGCTGCCATCTCTACAAAGGATGGTTTCCCTGCTGGACATGTCCAGGAATGGTGGGGAGGCACCTACGACACAGATACTGTTGGCGCATACCTCACACTGGCGACAAGCTGTCCACAAATCTGCCATAGCTGTGTGTAGATTCCATTTCTGATTCACTTGAGCCACAGTTTTTTTTATACTGGTGTGGCCCAGATGATGGTGTAACCACAGGGCCTATCAGCCAGCAAGGGTGACCTGATCCACCACACCCTTGCCGGTGTATTGGCTTCACCATTGCCGGGGCTGACTAGCGGTCTGTGTCCTGAAACATGATACACCCAGACCTTCTTCTGTGTCCTTGCTGCAGCAAGTCCTCCCACACTGCCTGTCCCCATACCAGGTGGTGCTCTACTAGCCAACCTCGGGCTTTCCACGTAGGTAACCAGACAGTGAGGCCCTTAAAAATGGCCCAACTATCAGTGCAGACATGAAAAGCAGATGGCACACAATTCAGCCCATTGGCTGCTCTGTCCCTGTCCCATTTCAAATCAAACTTCATCATGATTCACCTGGATGGTCACCGCCATCCACTGGGGTGAGGGGCCAAGACTGGACCCATAAGTATACCATGCCTCTGCTGGAGGGGCCCCCGTCCTTCAAGATAAGAGCTCTCCTCCCCCAGCATTACCGTGGTCTGAGGGTAGAAATTCAATAGGACCCAATACTATCTGCAACTTTACAGTTAAAGGGCTGGAGCTAAACTCTGATCGTTGCTCCAGGTAAGCTCCCCACTTCACCGGAGTGGGCGTCTGGGCCACCCCTGATCGTGGGCTGGTTATCCTTGACCCTCACCCATCCTGCTATGGGATATGTGGTGCGCACTAGCACCTTGGACCGCCCAGTTTTAGCTTCACAGGCCTGAAGGGCGGCATACACAGCCGCCAGCTGCTTTTCCACCAGGGAATAGCGCTCTTGGGAGCCCTTCCAAGTCGGGGACCAAAACCCAATAGGGACTGGCTGCTTGTGCTGGTGCTGCCACAAGCCCCAGCCCACCCCACTTGAGTTGGCTGTAACATGGAGGTCAAACCACTGTGAGCGGTCAACCACTTGTAGCATCTGGGCTTGCACGACAGCCCTCTTGGCTGCCATAAAAGCAGCCTCTGCCTCTGGGGACCAGTCCCACTGGGTCCCCCCTTACACAATGAATGCAAAGGCTGTAACGGTTGGGCCAGGTGGGGAATGAATATACGCCAATGCCCCAAGAGCCTCACAAATGCTTGTAGCTGTTTTACTGTAGTGGGTCAGAGGAAGGCTTGAATCTTATCTATAACCACCTCGGGGATTGCTTTTGTCTTACCCGACAACACCCAAGAATTTGACTGACATGCCAGGTCGCTGGACCTTGGAGTCGTTCACCGCCCAACCCCACTGCTCCAGTGAGGTTCGAAGGCTGGCAGTGGCTTCTTCTAAATCTGTAAGGGAATCAGAGGTTAACATTATATCATCAACATAATGAAACAAGTGCACTGTGGATGGCTGACTCCATGCAGCCAAGTCCTGTGCCACCAAACCATGGTCTGGCTATGCAGGTGACCTTGTGGTAACACCACAAATGTCCATTGTTGTCCTTCCCACGTGAAGGCAAACTGGTCTTGACTGTCCATATTTATGTATATGGAGAAAAAGGCGTTGGCCAGGTCCACCACATAGTGGTACTGCCCTAGCGCCAGAGTCAATGGATCCATCAGGTCCAGGATGGACGGCACTGCTGCATGCAGTGGGGGAGGTGCTTTACTCAGTTTCTGATAGTCCACTGTCATTCTCCAAGTTCCATCTGGTTTCTTAACCAGCCAAACAGGAGAGTTGAATGGACTATGAGCAGGGTACACTACACCGGCCTTTTCCAGTTGCAATACGGTTTGTGAAATTTCTTTGTGCCCTCTGGGCAAACGATACTGTCAGGTGTGTACCATGCAATGAGGTATGGGAAAAACCTGCAGTGGGTGATGGGGGCGATGGTGACCGGACTCTAACTCGGAGGTGAAACTCATCCATGGAGGTAGTTAGGGTTAGGCCACGCAGGATATCAACACCCAGAGTACATTTCTTAATGGGGGACACAAACAGTAGAAGGCCTAGGGGCCAAATGCCCTATTCCCAGTGGAATAGCAACTTGCTTAACTTTAATGGTTCGCCCACCATAATCATCTATACAGGCCATTTGGTAAACCGCTCAGGGTTTCCATAGATTAGGGAACAGTCAGCTCCCATGTCCATCAAGACCAGAACCCGCTGTACATTTGTAGGGTACCAAATGTACGTGAGGCCTCCAGTCATCAGGGGTCCCCTCTAACCAAGCGCCTCGGCCTAACCCCTAATCCATATCAAAGAGGGGGGCCTCAACCATAAAATCTTGCAGTTGTACGTAACAGGTCTCTTTGGCTGGCGTCTCAGTTGCCCCCTTGTTGGGTGATTTCATGAATCACTGGTGGGGAGCCAGCTGATTCCACAGAGCCAGCAATACTTCACTAGACTATTTTTTATCTACTTCTGGTATGACATCTAGCCACATCTGGGTTTGTGACACCTTCTTGGCCCCTTGTACTGACTTCTTCTGCAGGGGCCTCTGAGTGTGTGGGCCCTTCTTGGGTCCTTGTAACATACGCACTTTTTCCATCCCCCCTTTCCATCTTTCAGCATCTCCCAAAGCCACCACAGCAGGGGTGACCTCATGTATTAGTTTCCCCACACAGTGGGTGAGCACACCCACCAGTGAACTAAATGGACCAAGTGAACCAAACGAAAGAGGGGGGTGAGCTGTAGCTCGGATTAGGTCGCGAGTGCGTCTGGTAAAGTGCTCATCGGGCCTCCGCCAGTTGTTTATTGTAAAAATGGCGTGGCGCAGCCCTAATTCTCGAAGAATCTGAACTAAGTCCATGTATGAGGTCCACTTACAGTTTCAGGTTGTTCACCGGGGTCATCCCATACTGTGCATGCGGCAGCCGTGAGCCATTGGAGGAAAGAGTGGTTGCCCCTGCCTCAGCAGCTACTTGTCTGCAGCCTCTGCCTCAAGGAAGGATGTATAGTTATGAATGCCAATTGTGCCATCTCCTTTGGGGAACACAGGACACTATCTGCCCCTTTGTGCCACATGCACAGCAACCGGGCAGGCATGGTTTCTCCAGGGCTTTGTCTGCACTATTTCCCCAGTTCCTGCAGCTCCGAGGGCGTGTAAGTGGAATACGGGGGATGCTCCGTTACCGTTTGTGTGCCCTGAGCAACCCCTCAGGGTCCCATAAGATGCTCATGCTCCACTGTTTCATAAGCTGGCAGGCACCCAGCAGAGGAGGGGTCCTGCCCTCAGTCTCCTGCGTACTTGCAGTTTCATTGGTGTCCATGGCTGAAGCACTGGGCTTCCAAATTTTCTTCTGTCACTTGTATTTCTCTTACTTGGGCTCCTCCCCACAGGGTATCTGCTTGTTGCTATATGGAAGAGCCAGCCCACCAGACTGGCCGCCACTCGCTCCTTAGGCTGCAAGGACTCTTCCAAGCCCCGCAAGGCCTTTTCCAAGGCGGCAGGCGTACACTCCACCTGCTTCCACTCCGTGGTGGGGGCCCACGACATGAGGACCGCTGCCACTGGGTACCACAAGCCCGTGGGAGACCACATATCCTCCCCTACTGGGGCACAAGGGACATTTACCTTAGTCGAATCCTGCCGACTCCACCAAATGTCGGGTTGAAGTTCCCCGGCCAGTGAGGGCACCCGAGCCGGTTTCGGGATGTGAAGGAAGAAACGAGCAGCAGCATGTACGATACATACTCTTTATTGTCGGGATGATGCCGCCGCACCGAGGATACGGCGAGCACTTATATATGGCTTGGAACAATAACGGCAACATGCCCAAGCGTAGGTGTGACCACACAGATCTTACATAAGAGGTGACACAGTTACACAAGTGTGCTGACTCACGCCTTACCGCAAGGCCAGCGAAAGACACACCGGCAGTCATCGTGGTTCGGGCTAAGAAACGAATGGGTTTCTCCTCACAGGCCGGAGAGTGTTTCTGAGGACTCGGCCTCTCTGTCGCTCAGCTCAGGCTGACAGACATGCTCCTGCGGGTCGGGGCGGGCCGGGTGCTGACCCACGCCCCCACGGACGTAGGCGGGTTGCTGGGCGCTGCCAAGACGAGCGGGCGGAGGCGGGGCGGGGGCCGCGGCCTGTGCCGTACGCGACTACGGGCAGGCTGGCGCCGCGCTGCGACGGTAATCCCTGCAGGCGGGACAGGCCGGCGCGGCGACGACGAAAGGCTCTGCAGGTGTTGGCGGGGCCGGCGCGGCGCCGAGGTACTTCCTGCGGGGCGGGGCGAGTCCGTCGAGGGCGGCGCTGACGTCACTTTCGCGCGCGAGGGGAGGTAAGCTGGCGCCGCGCTGTGACCTACGTCCCTCTAGACGCAGGCGGAGCTGACCAGCTCTGAGGCGCTTCCCTGCGGGGTGGGGAGGCGGCCGGCGCGCTCTGTGACGTAACTGCCGCACACGGCAGCGGGGCTGGCGCAGTTCTGAGGTACCTCCCTGCGGGACGGGGCTGGCTCGGGGAGACGACGTCAGTTTCCCGCGCGGTGGAGGCGGCCTGCGCGCTCTGTGACGTCGCCCGTGGGCGGTGGCGGCCCCCGATGCTGCGGCGCCCCCTGGCCGGGCTGGCCGTTGCCGCCCTGGGTCGGGCTCCCCCGGACGGTGAGTCGGACACGGCGGTGGCGGAGGGTGACTCGGGGCGGCGGTGTCAGCGGCCGCCCCTGTGCTCCGCGTGCGCCTCCATCGGAGCCTCCTCCGTGGAGTCCTCAGGACGCTGGGGACGTTCGGACAGGCTGGGCGCCTGCCCGTAGGGGGTCCCCGGGGTGGAAGCCGGAGGACTTCAGGCTGGTGCCTGCTGGCCGGCCCGGGAAGGGGCCTGGACCCCCGGCGGCGCCGCGCCTCAGAGCCACAGCCCTGGCCCACCCCCGAGGAGCCTGGGCGGTCTGGCGTCCCCACAGTTTCGAGCGGCTCCCGAGCGTGTAGGACCGCGCAGTGTCCTCCCCGAGCTCAGGACGGACCACCAGAGAACCAGCCTGGAAGCCTTCCCGGTGGGCGGCGGCTTGGTGTGGGCTTCAGTCCCCACCCCACGTTGCAAACCGCCGGATGGAGCGGGCTGCTTGGAGGCTCCCAGGATTGCTGCGGGCGGATTCCTTGCGTGTCCCGCGGCTCAGCAGAGAGTCGGGGATTTGGGAACAGCAAATGGTTGGTGCGGGCCTTCCTACACAGAGGGCGTGGGGGAGCTAGCTCCTCCAGGTGTTGGCTTAGGCAGAAGCAGGTGAAGTGCACCACGGGTGGCAGGCGGGGTAGGCCCCCTGGGAGGGCCTTTGGGCAGCACCTCTGCCTGAATCTGGGCTTTTCAGAGCTTTTCTGTTGCTGTTGCACTTTTCAGACCATGATTTGCTGTGAGGGACCCAGGAAAATCTTCCTTTTCAGCACCCAGAAAGGACAGGGTTAGGGAGAGAGATGAAACTTGTGCGGTTTCCTGTTTCAGCTGCTGACAAGCAGAATCCCTTGCTAGGTGAGCCCCTCCCCACCCCTTTATGCCTGCCGGCCCACACTGGCTGCTCTCTGAGTGCCGTGCAAACCACTGGGGCAGCTTTCCTGGCGTGGCAGCGTGTTGGCCCAGCTCTTGGTCCTTGGCTGGAACAGCCACCAGTTTCCTGGAATAGCAGATTCTGAAAGTTGTAAATGAACAGAGTACATTTCAACCACACCTAAACGATCTCCTCCCTCTGTTTTGGTGGTTTATTGGAGAGTCGAGGTAGTTTGAGGTAGAGCAGGAAGGACAGGATGGAAGAAAGGCGATCCCAGCCCCCAAGGGAGGAAAGGGAGTGCGTGAGGGTGTGGCCAGGATGGCTGGTGCAGGAGGCAGGCACCTCCAGGTTGCTTCTGTCCCTGCCTGTGCTGGGCCTGGGTCTCCCCTCTGCGTGAGAAAGAGGCTGGCCAACCCTACGGGTCCGGAGCTCCTTCCTCCCCCGTCATCCTTGGGCTCTGGATCTACTCTGTCTCAGGCTCACTCTGCCCTTTGCCTGAGGTTTCTACTGAGGACCCTGTACAAGAGTTAGCTCATTTGTCTGTCTCCTTGATGGCAAGAGACCCAGACGCAGCTGCACAGGGTTGTGAAGGTCCTGAGGCCTAGTGTCTGGGGCTTCTGGCCCTTGGCTCTGCTGGGGCCCAACTTGTGGAGGAATGTTCCTGTCCCACCATGGAGAGAGGAAGTGAAAATGCCCTTGGCTGCTCCTGGTATTGTCTCGTTTAGAATGACGCTCTGGAAGGCTAGGTGGTCTCAGGGTGACGTGGTTAGGATGTGTCCCACCTGGACTTGTGCCCACAGCTCCCACAGCCAAGAGCGGGGTGGTCATCCTGCCCTGCACTGCCTGGCGGGGCACCACCAGCCTCCCCTTTGTCGAGCCAGGCCCAGCCCAGAGCCCAGGTCATCATGACTTGTGTGTTACAGGCGGGCGGGAGGGGGCTGGCTTCTTTGTGTTCTGGGAAGGGTCTCACCCTCTCTGTTAGTGTCGCCTGAAGGAGTGGGGAGGGGGAGAGCGTGGTGACTGTGTCCAGTCCTTGGGACAGGCCAGACTGTGGGGGTGGGGGGTGGAAGCCAGAAGATTCCACCTTCACAAGGAAAGCAGCTGCCTGGGGCTGTGTGGGGAGCCCAGCCCAGGGAACAGAGTTGGCGACTCCCAGGAGACCTTCCGTCTCTGAGCTCCTGTAGGAGTTTCTTTTGTGGCAGATCTTTCTCACAGTTGTCATGAGGTTTTTGGCTTTTTGCCAGGCAGATGGGGTTTGGGACTGGAACCGTGAGAGGAGAGGACACAGGATACGGTTGGCCACAGGGCTTCCGTCTCCCCAGAGGAAGATACCTGGCCTGTGTGTTCCTGTCAGGGCAAAAGCCAGGCCAAGTGTTTCCATCCCACTCGAGGGTCACCAGAGCCATGAGGACTGGGGCCACAGCCCTGTTGAGTGTGCGCCTGTGGGAAGGTGGCTTTGACAACTGCCCTGTCACTGTGGTCCCTCCCTAGGCAGGCAGCCCTGTGCCTTGGAGTCTCTGGTGGGGGCGGGGGTGTGGGTGCGGGAGTGCTCCACAGGGCCATGCCACCCTGGCAGAGCCAGCACCCACTGGCTGTGTGCCCATACCACCCTCCGGCTGACCAGGGCCCTGGCGTGATCTGTGTCCTGCTCCCTCACAATTGGGCAGAGCTGACCTCAGGGCATCCAGGCAGGGTTCTTGGTGCTCCGTGTGCTCCATGGAGGGGAGAGAAGGCACTGAGGGAGAGGCTGGGGAGCCTGGGCTTGAGAGGGGTGAGGGTGGCCAGGACGCCTCTGTGGGTGGGACAGGCTGTGGTTCGGGTGTTGGGTGTCAGGTGTCTGCTGTGTGCCGGCTCTGTGTGGGCACTTCCTTCAGTGAATTCCTCTGATCAAGGCCACAACCCCCTGGCGAATGGGTGCACCTGCTGCTCGTGAACTCGGCAGGTGGGTGCAGGGACCTCGGAGCCCGTTGGAGGCAGGAGGCTGGTCGGGGTGCTGGTGGGTGGGGGTTTGGTGGGGAAGAGCAGACAAGCCTATGTTGCCAGTTCTTGAGGGGGCCACTGTGGGTGGGTTGGGTGGGCCTTACCCTGGCTGCACCCTCCCCAGCCTCCTCCTGGGATCCCCGTCAGCCTCACACTCCTGAGGAGAGTCCTGCTGGGCTCTCAGCTTAGACACCCAAATGACCTAACTGCTGAAGGTGCATGCCCATCAAAATCACCAAGGGCCCATTTCTAGGGTGAGCACCAGCTCTTGCATCCTGTGGTGCTCTGGCCACAGCTCCCTGGGGCACCCCGTGGGTTTGGGACTGTGATGGGGCCTGCCGGGGGGGTCTCTGGGCTAGTCCATGGCCATACAGAGGGGAACGGGGACCCAAGTTTGGAGGTGGGGGCCTCGACTTCCAGTAGGAGGCTGTGACCCAGCAACCATGGCCTTTGGTGCCTTGGTCTGGTACTCTGAGGAGAGGGTGGACACAGTCCTGCCTCCCTCTCCCTGAGGTCACTGTGGTCCTGTCAGGGTCCCCAGGTCCAGCCCCAGTTCTCCTTGAGGACTTTGGGGGCATGGAGCAGATGGACAGAGCACAGGAAAGTGTCACAGCATTCCTGCTGGATGTGGGGGTCAGGGACTGCTCCCAGGAGTACCCAGGGTGGGGCTGGTGCCTCTCCAGTGGGCCCAGGGCCTGGAGACTAAGTGGTCAGAGACGGGGCAGTGCCCTGGGGAGTCCCCCACACAGCCCAGCTCAAAGGAGGTTGGATGTGAGGGACGAGGCCCCTGTGGATGCAAGGCGGAGATGCCAAGGAGAGCCGAGAGCCAAGTGGCTGCTGCACCTGGCCAGGGGTGGCCGGGTGACCTGGGGAAGGGCCAGCTCAGTGGGGTGGTGGGGACAGAAGTCATATAGGGTGCAGCCCTCGAGGTTATCTGTCTCAGTAACTCCCGCATCGAGTTGTTCAAAGCACACACCTGGCTCTGGTTTCTCTCTCTCGAAATCTGATAGTTTTCGTGAGATCTTTGAGTCCTAATATCTGCCGTCTCTGCAAATTAGGTAGTTGTGCAGCGATTGCTTAACGTGTGCCAAGAACTGTATGTTTAACCAAAAAAGTCCCGTATTTTATCCTCTGGAGAAGCAGGAGCTCCAGAAATTTACCCGCATCGCACGGCTCATTTGAGCTGGAAGGTTCTGGGGTTTCAAGGCTCGCAAGTTGTGGGAACCAGGCTCTGGGAGGGGTTTGCAGGGCTCTCGGGTTGAGAGGAGCAGAATGTGCTGAGACAGAGCCTCGAGTCCCGTGGGCGGGAAAGCCCGGGGACCAGAAAGGAGTCAGCGTCCAAGGCAGCCTGTGATTAGGCTGAAAAGACACGTTCTTGTGATAGGAAGCCTCCAGTGGGCAGGAAAGAACAAGTTTGTCACTTACAAGTGACATGTACCCCTCAGGGAGTTCTCCTGGGTTCTCTTCTTCTCGTGTGTTTTTAGCAGTGGGTCCCACTGTTTCTTATGAATGGCGTTTGTGGCGCATGCACTTGTCAGGCGTGCATGCCTACATGTGCCGCGTGTGCTCCGTGTCCTCCGTACCTGGGTTCGGACTGCGCTCGGCATGTGCCCTCTCGCATGATGGGGCCGTGGTGGTGCTGCTTTTGTGAGATTACCTCAGTGGCCTAAATTGGGGATTAGGAAGGTAACTTCAGGTCCTTCCCCCGCCATCCGCTCCTCTGCCCCCAGCCTGCTCCGTCCCCCAGACAGCAAGAAGCTGTCCCGGGCCATGCACATCAGGTCCAAGTTGGAGCCCCGCCAAACCCCCGCCAAGCCCCAGACAGCCGCCTGGCATTGCCCGCTGGTCAGCTCACTGGGCTGGGCGGCAGGGCAGTGCAGGTTCAAGGGCGGGGCCGGCTTCCCTGCTAGGGGATTTGCGGCTCAGAAGGGCAGGCCGGCGGCCCTGAGGGGATTAGGGACTCAGCACCCTCAGCCCGCAGTCCAGCAGCCCAGACCTGCCGGCTGGTCACAGGTGGGCTGTGTCCCCGGGGAGGGGGTGGTGGCTGTTGGGGAGGATCCACTGGGGAAGGAAGGCCTGTCTGAGGCCAGGCTGCAGGGAGGCGGAGTGCAGAGCTGGGGTGCAGGAGCGGGGCACGGGGAGCGGGGTGGGGGCAGGCAGAGCGACGCTGGAACTCCTGTAGGAGTAGGAAGCCGCGCTCTCTGGGAGGCGCTGGCAGAGCCTGGGGAAAGAAGCCTGGGTCCCGGATGTGCTCGGCTGAGCCTGGGCTTGGCTCCTTTGATCTCCCGACCTCCCCCGCCCCTCGCTGGCCTCTCAGCGCCCTCTCCTGCAAAGCTGTGGGCCCAATGCCATCTTCCCCTTCCCCGTGGAGGCTGGGAGGGTGGTCCCCAGCCCTGCTGGCAGTATAAGCATCACAGACGGATCCCAAGTCTGATGGGGAGTTCCTGGAATGGGCAGACCTTGACGAGGCCACACTTGCAGGGCACGGTGCCCAGGGACACAGGCAGGGACAGGAACCCCTCCACCCCAGACCCGTAGCCCCACAGGCGGCACACACGTAGGAGCCAATGTCCAGGCCCCAATGATGGTGTGATTAGTGAGGACAGCATCTCCTGGCCACAGAGGCCTGGGGAGGCTGACAGGGTCAGGGGGGCGGGCTTTGGAGATGGGCTGCCCTGCCGAGAGCCCCGTGACTGTCCCCTCCGTGGTGCTGAGTCTGCTCCCAGTGCATGCTGTGCATGGGAACATTACCCCAGGAGGCCCTCACTCCCCTCCGCTGCTCCATCCATTCCCAGGGAGCTGAGGGCCGCTGGGCCCACTGACGTCCGCCCCTCCCTGCCCAGGCATGTCCAGGCCCAGGCCCGTGGTGCTCAGTGGGCCCTCAGGGGCCGGGAAGAGCACGCTGCTGAAGAAGCTCTTCCAGGAGTATGGCAGCATCTTCGGATTCAGCGTATCCCGTAAGTCCTCGGGGTGAGGGAGAGAAGGGCAGGTGAGTGAGGGGCTGTTGGGGGCTGTCCCAGCACTGAGGCCTGTCCTGGACCTCCCCCCCGCCCCACATACACAGCCTGGGGGCTGTCCCTGCACTGAGACCTGTCCTGGACCCCCTCCATATACGCAGCCTGGGGGCTGTCCCTGCCCTAAGACCTGTCCTGGACCCCCCCCCCACACACACACACACAGGCAGGGGGCTGCCCTTTTTTCATTACCCTTTGAGCCTCCTGTTTGTCCTCCTCTGGGCAGGGTTAGGGTAGGTGTCTGCACTCCTGGTGGGGGCCCACTCTGGTCCCTGAGCCTCCCCTCATCAGAGTGTGGTTCGTGTGGCCTCTTCTTTCTGGTCTTCGTGCTGAGTGGGCCGTCGGGGAGACCCGGCTGGGAAGCTGCAGGTGCCACAGAGGGGGTGACATGTGTCTTTCTGCAGATACCACGAGGGACCCGCGCCCTGGCGAGGAGAACGGCAAACGTGAGCTGGGCGGGTGGGCTCGGGCCTTGCGCACAGCCCATGGGGGTGGCATGGAGGCCTGTGGGACCCCTGGCTCCTGAGCAGTGCCGCCCCGTGGATCAGCAGTGCTGCAGGGGCTCAGCCTCCTGTTAGACGTCCCCGCCTCCCCTGTGGAACCCGGCGGTCTTTATTCCCCATGCCAGAACAGCATGGGGTGTGTCTGTCCCCTCCCAGCCCCGCGCCTGCACAGCACTTTCGAGGTTCTCATACCTCTGCTGCCCAGTCCAGTTCCGGCCGGGGCAGCCCTGGTTGGGGGCGGGACGGCAGGTGGACCAGGGGAAGAGAGCTGGGCCCCCTGGGCGCCCTCTAGACAGTCCTTCTTTCTCTCCAGATTACTTCTTTGTGACCAGGGAGGTGATGCAGCGCGACATCGCCGCTGGCGACTTCATTGAGCACGCCGAGTTCTCCGGGAACCTGTACGGCACGAGGTGGGCTTCGCTCGGGGCTGGCTCTGGGGTGGTTGTGAGCCGTGGCCAGTTCTCGCCGGGGCCTGGGCTGGCAGGTCTGTGGCCCGCGCGACGCACCCTTTCCGCCAAGCAGGCCCAGGGTTTTAGGGCCTCTCCCTCGGGGCTGCCGAGCCTGGCTGGGGAGTGGGCGGCCTTTCATGCTGCTGTGCGCTGTTCTGGTGGAGTGAAAGGTGCGTGGCGCACCTAGCATCGCTGGGGCTCCGCTCCGCGGGCGGGCGCGCACTGCAGGGCGACCCCAGCAGGATGTGCTCAGGTGCTCCAGGGGGTGCAGTGGGTGCCAGGGCCTGGGAAGCCCCTGCCACTGCCCAGGGTGGGCTTTGTGGGGAGGCAGGCCCTGGAGGCCAGCAGGGAGCATCTGGGTCTCATGCAGGCTCTTGGTGGCCTCGGGGATACCTGAGCGCTCCGAGGACCCTTCCGCTGACCCGTGCCCGTTCCCAGCAAGGCGGCCGTGCAGGCGGTGCAGGCCATGAACCGCATCTGCGTGCTGGACGTGGACCTGCAGGGTGTGCGCAACATCAAGAAGACCGACCTGCAGCCCCTTTACATCTCCGTGCAGCCGCCCTCGCTGGGCGTGCTGGTGAGTGCCCAACCGGGCTGGGCATGGGGGCGCCGGGGCCCTGCCTGGGGCTGCTGACTGGGCCTCTGCTTGCCTCGCAGGAGCAGCGGCTGCGGCAGCGCAACACGGAGACGGAGGAGAGCCTGGCAAAGCGGCTGGCCGCCGCCCGGGCCGACCTGGAGAGCAGTGAGCACCCGGGAGTGTCCCAGGAGGGTTCCCAGGCCCCTCTCACCCAGGGTCCCTCCCCTCCCACCTGGGGGCGTCAGGGTTTCCTCTCCTGGTTGTTCCCTTCCCGTCGCCCAGGAGACGAGGATGTTTAAATGTCCACCTTGCAGGGCAGCACGAGCCCCAGTCAGAGGCCAGGGCGAGGCCAGCTGTGCCTGGTGGGAGTTGGTGTCCAGGATCCAGGACCCAGAGTCTCCTGGGACTGGGCCCCAGGGCTCATCCCTTCCCAGCCCTGCCCTACCTGTGGCTGGACAGTGGCTGCGAGGGGGCGGCAGCCGGGTGGTCAGCTGGGTGGTCGTGCAGGAGCGGGGGTGGAGCCTAGGCAGGCTCTCTCTGTCCCTGACCTGGACACCCACCCTGCCCCCAGGCAAGGAGCCGGGCCTGTTTGACCTGATCATCATCAACGATGACCTGGACACGGCCTACGCGGAGCTGAAGGAGGTGCTGTCCGAGGTGGGCCATGCCCCTGCCCTGCCTGAGCGCCATCTTCCTGCCCACTTGGGCGAGGCCGGCGCTGTGGAGGGAGGACCGGAGGCCCTGCCCATCCTGAGTTCCGGCCTCTCCAATCCCCTTTCTTCCTCCCTGGCAGGAAATTAAGAAAGCCCAGGGGACCGGCTGTGCCTGAGGAGGCCTGCTCTTGCTCCTGGGCGCCTTCTGTGCCTGCCCTCCGCCAGGGCCCACGTGGGACCAGGACGGGTGCACAGAGCCACCCCCTTGGCGGGCCCCCAGGTGGCTCTGGGCACTCGGCCAGCGCCTGGGCTGGAGGGGTGCTACCCACCTAGCCTCCCATGGTCAGAGGGGCCGGGCGCCCCTGCCCACACTCTTCCACTCCCTGGGCTGTTCCCTGCCTGTCTCTCCCGCTGGAGCCGGGGCTGACGTCTAATAAAGTACCTGTGGGTTAGAGCGTCCCTGAGTGAGTGAAGTGTGGCCCTGAGGTTGGCAGGGCTTGGTCCTGAGGGGGGCTGGGGCCGCAGCCCCCTGCGCTAGAGCCCCAGGCCCTGGCAGCCCATCCAACCAGCAGCCCCCAAAGGGCAGCCAGGTGGGCTCTGCTTGGGCGGCCGCGGCTCCGGGATGCCTGGGGGGCTGTCAGCACCACAGTGGGCAGGGTGCAGGGAGAGCCCGGGGAGCGTGGCAGGGCCATTCCCACACACCTGGTGGGCTGCCCAGAGCGAGGGGCAGAGGGCGGGGGCTGAGAAGGCTGGCTCTGCACGTGAGGGGCTGAGTGGGGGAGCCGAGGCTGCAGGGGCGGGGCCCTGCATGAGGTCCAGGAGAGGCCAGCCCAGCCCTGGCCGTGGCCTCTGGGGGCAGGTTGGGGAAGGGGCAGCATCCTGCACAGGGGGGCAGCTGCTCAGCCTTCTCCCTCCCTCCTTCCCTCCTGGAGAGCCCCCATCCCCCAGCGTTAGCCTCAGCCCTGGTCAGAGCCCAGGAGGGGGATGGGGGGTGCGGCAGGCCGGGAGCCCAGGCGGAAGTAGCGGGGAGAGCACACAGTTCTGGGTTCTGTCCATGTCCATCCCAAAGCCCAGACGCTCCGGGAGGACGGCAGAGGAGGGGAGGGTGCAGGAGCTTCTGCCGACTGCTGCCTGGGCTGCCTGGGAGGGCCGTCCCAGCGCCCTGCCCCCAGAGACAATCAGGGATTCAGGCCCCGAAGCCAGGGGGGAACAATGGGGCCCTTGAGCGCCCCTCCCCTGCCCCCCATTGTGCTTGGTGGTGAGAGGTGGCCCTGGCCCTGCTGCGCACCCTCTGGGAGTTCCAGCATCTACACAGGTGGAAGGGCTCAGAGGCAGACGCACATTTCCTGGCCTGGAGAAGGTAGGGGCCTGTGGGGCAGGGACATCCACCCTCTCTGCCTCAGGAGGCAGCCTCACCCCTGCACCCCACTGGCTGTCAGGCCCCGCAGGGAGGCCGGGGTCTAAGGAGGACCAGCCTAGTAGGGTGGCGAGTCCGCCGGGGGCCTGCTGCTCCGCACTGTCTGTCCGCCTTGGGCCCAGCTGCCCTCACGGGCTGGGGCTGACCGGCTGGGTCTCAGGGCAACAAGACCTGTGGGTAGCAGGGAGCCAGACGTAGAAACTGGGGTCCTGGGAGCTGCTCAGGGCCGGCTGGTGGGTGGGAGGGGTGCACCCAATACCTCCCCCGGCAGCTGGGCCCCCTCAGGCAGAGGGAGGGCCAGCCCATCCCCACCAGCCAGCTGCAGTGTGTCCAGAGCCCAGGCGGGGCCCAGCACTCCACACTCTGGCCCCTCACAAAGACGCAGATCTGGGCCCTGCTCAGCCTCAGGTGGCCCCGAAGTACCTCTGTGCTGCCAGCCCTCAGAATGCCACAGACAGGGCCCTCTTTTAACGAGCGCTCAGTACCCACTAGGTGCTGGGGCCCCAGCAGTGAGCCCCCCAGACCCTGTGGTTTGAGGAGCCAATCCAGTGCCCTGAAGGCGTCACAAGAGACTGGGTGGCAGTGTTACCTGGGGTGGCTGATGTTTAGGGGTACAACAAGGGGGCCATGTGGCCGAGGGGTGAGAGGGCCCTGCTGCCCCACTGGGAATACAGGAGTAGCCCAGGGCTGCTGCACCGGGAGGCCACGCCAGCCCAGGCCCCCCAGCGTGCTTTAGTTCCTAGTCTGGTTGAAAGTGCACATAGGCTGCTGTCTGGTGCGGTGGGGGGGGGGAGTTGGGGATGCAGGCGGGGTAGCCCCACCTAGCCCCTCACCCCGAGGGAGGAACAGTCCCTAGCGTCCAGGGCTGGCACTGTGTGCCTGCTCGGAGCTTCCCTGGGCACGGGGCTGAAGAAAGGCAGCAGGGCCCACAGGCTCGCAACCCGAAGGGACGCAGCTCGCCCACCCTGGGAGGAGCGAACTCAGGGTGGGGGAACCTGGGTCTAGGGGCCGCCAGCCTGGGTGCCACCGGTCATAGATGCCAGCCACCTGCACCCCTGGGGTGTGCTGGGGACCCCCCAGGTTCACACCCCAGCTTGGTGCCCTGATGTTTCTGAGCACTAGGCTGCCTGCGCTGGGGCTCTGTGACGGCAGCCATGATGGGGGCAGGCCCCTCGCCCTCCTGGCCCTGGGGGACTTCCCTAAGGGAGGCACATGGCGGGGGTTGAGGATGAATGGCGGAGTGTCCACAGCTATGTGTGTGAGTGTGTACCTATGTGAGCCTGTCCATGTGGTGAGAGTGTGTGCATGTCCACAGGGAGTACACAAGAGTGTGCACTTGGGAGTATGCACGATGTGTGTGCACGTGCACCCGGGAGTATGCATGGTGAGTGTGCACGTGCACCCGGGAGTATGCACAATGTGTGTGCATGTGTGCACCCGGGAGTATGCACAATGTGTGTGCATGTGTGCACCCGGGAGTATGCACAATGTGTGTGCACGTGCACCCGGGAGTATGCACAATGTGTGTGCATGTGTGCACCCGGGAGTATGCACAATGTGTGTGCATGTGTGCACCCGGGAGTATGCACAATGTGTGTGCATGTGTGCACCTGGGAGTATGCACAATGTGTGTGCATGTGTGCACCTTGGAGTATGCACAGTGTGCCCGAGTACATGTGCACACGTGTGAGAGGGAGTCCAGCAGTGAACATTGCCAGCTGTGAGGTGGGCTCTAGCAGTCAGCAAGGCTGTGAGCACCCTGTCAGGACTACATGCCCTTCGGAGCCTGGAGCTCCTTGGGGTCCCACCCAGCGGGGTGCGTGGACTGTACCTGGGGCTGCCTGCAGGAGGGGAGGAATGAGGGTAGGCGGGGGTGAGGGCCAGGAGGGTGGCCACGGCCCGCACCTCGCAGGGTCTGTGTTGTGCCCAGCCAAGACAGCTACGTCAGCCCTGGGAGCTGATCTGGCAGAGTGGATGGGCAGAGTGGGTTTCTAGGCCTGGGGTCGGGTCCCCGTGGCCGGGACAGTGGGCCTCGTCCAGGGCATCCGATGGTCTGAGGGCCTGGGGTGTCCAGGGTGAGTATCCGGGGGCCCAGGAACCACCACCACAGAGCCGAGATGGGGACCTCGGGTGTGTGAGGGGCCAAAAGAGTGTGGGGGTGGGAGATCACGCTTCTAGGGGGCCTGTGACACCAAGGCCTGAGGGTGGGCAAGGGCTGTTGCCATCCTCTGACCAGTGTCCCCCATGCAGGGCTCTGGGGGATGGGCCAGTGGGCTGCAGGCATCCCGAGGGAGGAGACCCTGCCCTGCAGGGGCGCAGGAAAGCAGGCAGGCAGGGTGGGGGAACAGCGGGGCTAGGGCCAGCCTTGGGCCAGCCTTGACCATGCATAAGGTGTTCGCGAGTGGACAGGGGCAGCACAGTGCCTGCCCTGCGCCCTGTCCCCCTGTGCT